>JAVJIF010010597.1:0-177132 GCA_038442645.1 Agave tequilana
CCGACAAAATCCTTCTTGGGAGTATCAAGTGGCAAATTCCTTGGTTTATTGTCACATCAAAGGGGATTCATCTTGACCCAGACAAAGTCAAAGCCATTCAGAGCATGCATCCACCGAGGAATCTCAAAGAGCTTAGAGGCTTGCAGGCAGGCTGGCTTATATCAGAAAAGTCATTGCAAATCTCTCAGGCCGCTGTCAGCCGTTCACCCGACTCATGAAAAAGGGTACTTCCTTCGTATGGGATCAGCTTGCCAGGAAGCTTATGAAGACATCCAGAGTACCTCACAAACCTCCAGTCTTGGTGGCCCCTACATCAGGGAAACCATTCTTTCTTTATGTAAAAGCTATGGACTACTCCTCGGTGCCCTCCTCGCTCAAAAGGACGACAATGGCCACGAGCAGGCCATTTATTATCTGAGCAGACTCTCATAGGAGCGGAATCTCGCTACAACCCTATCGAGAAAGAGTGTTTAGCTCTCGTCTTCGCTGTTCAGAAGACACGACATTATTTGGTCGGCCAGACCATACATGTCATCTCCAGAGTAAACCCATTGCGTCTCATTATGACGAAGCCAGGATCATTGAATTCAAGATTGGCTAAGTGTGCACTTTTATTGTCTCAATACAACATGATCTTCACGCCTCAGAAGGCGGTTAAAGGCCAGGCCCTTGCAGAGTTCTTGGCTGCTCATCCAGTTCCGGAACATTCAAAGCTTCACGAAGACATCCCTGATGAAGTCTTCGAGTCTTATGCAACCTCAGAAGAGGAAGTGTGGCAGATGTTCTTCGATGGAGCATCGCGAATGGGCCCTAAAGGCAAGATTATTGCCGGAGTGGGGGTTGGTTTATCTCCCCGCAGAACCATGTTCTTCCCAGAGCATTTTCTTTGACAGAATCATGCTCCAACAATGTAGCAGAATATAATGCTCTGCTCATTGGTCTTCAACTCGCCCATGGAATGCGGGTACGCTACCTCGAAGCTACGACGATTCAAAAACTGATCATCAATCAGGTTAAAGGCGAATACGAAGTCCGCCATGAGACTTGGTGCCTTATTACCACACGACCATTGAATTGGCCAACCTATTTGAAGGTTTCTACATCGGGCACGTGTCTCGATCTCAAAACACCAAGGCGGACGCTCTTGCTGCATTAGCACGACACTAGCCTTGCCAGCCGACACCGAGTATCACCTCACAGTCGCAACTCGACATCTTGTATGCTCTAAGCATATGCTAAGAACTCGAGAAGTCTATAATGTCTCCACGGATCTTGAACCAAGAGACTGGCGCTTTCCTCTCATTGATCTATGCTGGCTGCGGTCTGCTTCCAGACGATCCTAAAGAAGGCGTGTCCATCAGACGAAGGTCCTCTCCGGTTCTCTACGATCCGACTCTGAAGACACTTTACCGTCGTTCATATGACGGTGTCCTCCTCCGTTGCCTTTCTCATTTAGAGGCACAGGAAGCGCTCCAAGAAGCGCACGACGGCACTTGTGGAGCTCATCAGCCAGGTCCTAAACTTAAAGACAGGTTTGCATAAGCTAGGATATTATTGGCCAACTATGATAGCCGATGCATCCAATATGCACGAAGGTGTAGCATGTCAGATTCATGCGGATTTCATACACAGCCCTCGGAGCTGCTCCACCCGATTGTTGCTTCATGGCCATTTGGAAGCATGGGGAATCGACGTAGTAGGGCCAATTAGCCCCTCTTCGACAAGAGGTCACCGGTTTATCCTTGCAATAACCGACTACTTTTCAAAATGGGCGGAGGCTATACCACTGGTTGAGGTCAAAACCTCTAATGTGGTTAATTTCATCAAGCACCATGTCATCCATCGATTTAGTGTCCCTCTAGGCGGATCATCCATGACAACGGCCCTCAATTCATAAGCCAAGTGTTCTATCGGTTTTGCGATAAATACCGAATTCAGAATGTGGCTTCAACTGCCTATAATCCTGCCGCTAATGGCTTGGCGGAAGCATTCAACAAACGATCATCAAGCTACTCAAGAAGTTCGTCTCCTCGAACAAGCGAGATTGGGACGAAAAGCTTGGTGAATGTCTTTGGGCCTACCGGACCACGGTTCGAACACCAACAGGCAATACGCCTTTTTCCCTGTATATGGGTACGAAGCTCATCCCGTTGGAAATCCAGATGCCATCATTGCGAGTCGCTCTGACCACTAAGATCACATTAGAGGACAATGATCGATTGCGTCTTCAAGAGCTCGAAGCCTTAGATGAGAAGCAACTACAAGCTCAGCAGCATATCGAGCTATATCAAGCTCGAATCTCAAGCCTTCAATAAAAAGGTCAAAACAGAGGGTCTTCCAGAAAGGAGACCTGGTTTTAGCCGTCAGACGACCAATGATTATGACGCACAAGACCAAGGAAATTTCAGCCTAAATGGGAAGGACCATTTGCAATAGAAACAGTCTATTCAAATGGAGCATACCGCCTCATGACTTCAGATGGCGACTTACTCTTGATGCTGATCAATGGCAAATTTTTAAAGAAGTATTATCCTTAATCAAGGATCCTTCTCATAATCAGTTAACACTACACCTCTGATCAAGATCTCCGTGTCCAAAGTACACACAAAGAGAGCTTTCTCTTCCTCCAAGCGAGATCATACAACATAAACCTTAGGAACCTGGCATATACTGGGTCTCTCAAAGGAGAGTCAGGGTTACCATACGTTACCAGACGATCCAATATCCTTAACGATTAAGGACAGAGGAAAATGTTGGCTTTTAAGCCCAACATAAGTCCTCGACAACTCATCATGCTGAGGGGAATAGCATGGCTAGCCCAATTCAAACGGTAGTTGGTAAAGACATATCAAACCCGTTGACAGCTGGGGATTTGCTAAAAATCCTAAGGGACCAGTTCCCGTTTGATTCCCTCGTTTCTCCCTGTGAGAGCGAGACCTCCAAAATCACTTACCAATTCTCATCCACAGAATGGTAAGACCACAAATACATTTCCGCTGTTACGTTAACATTAACCTATGACAGCAATTCCTCATTTCTCCCCGTGAGAACGAGACCTCCAAAATCACTTACCAATTCTCATCCATAGAATGGTAAGACCACATATATACTTCACTGTTACGTTAACATTAAACTATGACAGTGATTCCCTCGTTTCTCCCCGTGAGAGCGAGACCTCCAAATCACTTACCAATTCTCGTCCATAGAATGGTAAGGCCATATATACATTCACTGTTACGTTACATTAAACCTATGACAGTGACTCCCCGTCGTTCTCCCCGTGAAAACGAGACCTTGTTCCAACTCCATCTCAACATTGAGCCTGTTGACATTTACAAAAGACAGGTCTCGATACTCGTTGACATTTACAAAAGACGAGTATCACCAATTCTTGAGCTTGGTGGCGTCTCAATCGGTTATGTCATTGCGACCTCTGAACCAGCAGACAGCTAAGTCTCAATTCCGAGCCCTGTTGACATTTACAAAGACAGGTCTCGATACTTATTGACATTTACAAAAGATAAGTATCACCTACCTTGAGCTTGGTGGCGTCTCAATCGGTTATGTCATCGCGACCTCTGAACCAGCAGACAACCAAGTCTCAATTTTGAGCCCTGTTGACATTTACAAAAGACAGGTCTCGATACTCGTTGACATTTACAAATGCCGAGTATCACCAATTCTTGAGCTTGGTGGCGTCTCAATCGGTTATGTCATTGCGACCTCTGAACCAGCAGACAGCTAAGTCTCAATTCTGAGCCCTGTGACATTTACAAAAGACAGGTCTCGATACTCGTTGACATTTAAAAAAGACGAGTATCACCAATTTTGAAGCATGGTGGCGTCTCATTCGGTTATGTCATTGCGACCTCTGAACCAGCAGACAGCTAATCTCAATTCCGAGCCCTGTTGACATTTATAAAAGACAGGTCTCGATACTCGTTGACATTTACAAAAGACGAGTATCACCAATTTTGAAGCTTGGTGGCGTCTCATTCGGTTATGTCATTGCGACCTCTGAACCAGCAGACAGCTAAGTCTCACCCCCGAGCCCTGTTGACATTTACAAAAGACAGGTCTCGATACTTATTGACATTTACAAAAGATAAGTATCACCTACCTTGAGCTTGGTGGCGTCTCAATCGGTTATGTCATCGCGACCTCTGAACCAGCGACAGCCAAGTCTCAATTTTGAGCCCTGTTGACATTTACAAAAGACAGGTCTCGATACTCGTTGACATTTACAAAAGACGATATCACAAATTTTTGAAGCTTGGTGGCGTCTCAATCGGTTATGTCATTGCGACCTCTGAACCAGCAGACAGCTAAGTCTCAATTCCGAGCCCTGTTGACATTTACAAAAGACAGTCTCATCTTTCGATCCGACAAGGACCGGTTTCGGGCTTGGTAGGCGTCTCAACTAGTTATGTCATCGTGACCTCTGAACTGACAGACTGCCAAGTCTCAGCATTCAATCCAACAAAGGACTATTCTCTCAAATGGCACCAATACAATTTGGAACCGACAATTCAGAAAGCGGAGCAATTTGGAGATTCAACAGGGAGTCAAAACAAAAAATGATTATTTTCATTAATTCCAAAAAGGAGGGATACATGGAAGCATATGTATTACGACCTACAGTCGTACATTGTAGGATCTGATCCGCTCTCCCAAGGGAAGCCAGCCTCATCCTCCTGTTATCAGCCGCCTGGGCAAGCGCTTGCGACTTCAACTCAGCCTCATCAAAATCCATTGCCTGGGCCAAACGAGCTTCGACCTCCGCCAAAGTTGCCCTCTGTGACAATCCCTGCTGCGAGAGTTCGTCACTTTGAGCCTTGAGCTGCTCAAGCCGCGCAGTTTCTTCAAGACGCACCAATTTAGCCTTGGATAATAAGATTGGCTTTCCTGATCATTTCCTCGGCCTTCCCAATCTTGTCTTCAGCGTCAAGAAGAGCACTGGTAGAGGTGTCAATCGCATTTCTGACCTCTGCCTGCCTTGTTTCAAGGATTTCAAGTCAGAAGAGATAGCCCTAGCAGCCTCTTGAGCGGCAAGCCGGGCCTCGTGCTTTTGAGCGATAAGACGCGCGAACCGCTCACCCACTAAAGACTCCAGGTCCGAGCTGCTGAGATGGCGCCATTCCTCTACATCCTTCTCAAATTCATCAGCCTGGAGTCCTGAAGTCAGTAGCCGGATAGTTCCCATTGACCTTGAAGAATTGGTTGCCAAAGGTCAACGCCACTGCAGGATTTTCTCCACTGGGATGTCTCGTGACACATTCCCAGGATGCAGGCCCATTATGCAATGAGAAGACCCCCGCTCTTGCATAACCAGGAGATTGAAGCATCAATTTTCCTATGTGGACAGAGTGAGTACTCCGGCTCACTTCCCACGACATCTTCCGAGCCTGCGTCACGCACTGGAAGGAAGACAAAGAAAATGGCGCTTGTTGACGGAAGGTAGAACCTCTCGCCATGCAACTGGAAAATCCACTGCCCTTCCCCTGCATGTAGTTGGTGGTCAGGGTCTGGTGCAGCATCCCCGAACATGAAATCGGGCCTCCTATAACTTGACGGTCAATGTCTTCAAGAGGAGCTGTGGTTAGGATACTCCTAGTGGTATATTGATCACCACTATGAATGAGCGTGTCCCGAACAATGGAACTCCGCTCACTGAATAGAGAAGCCTGCCCTTGAAATTGCAAGCTCATATTGCCATCCGATCCCATGGTCATCCGAATAGGTTGTTTGAGGGACCAGGAGTATAGTGCACTGCAAGAACAAAGAGAAACTGCGAATAGTTCACCAGCCAAGCGAACGCAAAGATATGAATACCACCAAGGTATAGCTTCGCCCAGCGAGCAAAGTAGACAAGGCAATGGCTTTAAAGCCTAATCTCGCAGGAAAGTCTGCGTGTCGCAGAAAGTGCCTAAGTGCTAACTTCGCCTAAACAAAAGAGTATAGCCTTAAGGGCTGACGTCATCAAAAGGGCATTATGGTCAGAAAATCATCCTTGACGGCCACGACTGAAGGGACAGACCCTCATCCTGTTCCTCAACAGGACGAAGACAGCCCAAGTAATGGCTTCGTACGGAAGCCTAAAGAAGAACTGTTCAGTTCTTTATTCCCTGTGCAAGGAAAATAGGGAAATCCATGGGAACGGGTTCCCTAATAAGGACAGATCATATTCGATCGTCCTGGCAGCCAAATATCGGCTTTAAGGGAAAGAGAGACCGCAGTCTCTAAATCAGAAGGGAAAGTCTCTTACCGGCGACTGGTCGCTCGATGACCGAAGGAGGAGGACCCTCCGCTGCAGAAGTCGCCACTTCTTTACCCGCTCGTCTTTTGGGCGCCATTGAAGAGCTGCAAAAGTTCTCAAAGTTCTCTGAACGAAGAAGGAAGAGGAAGAGGGAAAGTCAAAAATTTCTCTGAAAAAGGAGATCTTTTCCTGCTCAGCCCGATCGGGCTTTTATAGGCCAATCAGCGCCTGAAACGAGGCCTCGAAAAGGCACAAAGCCGCCATTTCGAATTAATTTGAAACGCCGCCCGAAGCGCCTCCCCGAGAAGCGCTGATTCAATCCCACTAAGGGTTAACTTCGCCCTGGATTAAAATGCGGGCTTCGCGCAATCCTTCAGGGACTTCGCCGAAAGGCTTATCTTAGCCCCTTAAGAGGCGCTGTTCGCGGACATACCAGTTTCGCGAAGTTCATTCAAAGAAGGGACTATGTCCTTAACTCCGCATACAGTTTAGCCCCGCTATGGCCAAACTTTCAATGAAAGTAAGCAAAAATCAGATGATCAGAAGATGAACTTTCATTTGATTTAAAAGGAGAGGTACATCGATACTACATCAAAGTTGTGTTTCATACAACACATTCAGTTGCTCAACAGGATCATGTGCGCAAAAAAGCATACAAGTGGTTTTATCTGCTTCCAAGCCTGACCAACTGGACACGAAAGGCCTTCCTCCTACACAAGGCCGTAAGCCTTCGCATAGGAACAGATGGTGCCACGAGGACACAGCCATAATTCTCCACAAAATAATACATCTTTGATGAATACTGGCAATAAAACTTATCGCCGCCAACACGTCAGATCACCTATAATGGGAATTGGCAATGATGCCAGTGATCTAACAGGTGTGACGCCCGCTTTCCCGAAGTGAATCGTCCCCGACAAAGGCCACCAAAGTTGAAAGTTGGCAATGATGCCAGTGATCTCACAGGTGACGTCCACTATCTCGAAGCGGATCATCTCCGACAAAGCGGCTGCCAGCCTTACCTCAGAACGAATCATCTCGGATAAGAGGCTGCCAACGGCCTCTGGGACACACACCCGCTGCCCCAAATTGTTCCTCCTGCTTAAAAGTAAAGCTTCAACTGGGGAAGCATAAGGCAATTTCATGACTTCTTCCATCAAGTCACAAGATTGGCGAACATAGCCCACTGCAATGCAAATCAGAACAGATTAGCAACTAAGCACAGGAGAGGCTACAAAAGAACTAAGCCAAATCTTTTGGGTCAAAGCAATCCAATTTCAGTTAAAGCAGAGGATAAGCCTCGCTTGCACAGCAGTGATGGGCTAGCTCAGCAAACGCCAAGTCCTAGCCTCGCCTATATGGCTAAGCCAGACTGATCCTATGGGACACAGTCTTAGCCTCACCTATATGGCAAGACTGGCTCAACCTTAAAGATACCAAGTCCCAAGTTCTGCCTGTGCAGCGGACTTAACATGCAATGATCTTTCTGTGATCAAGTCAGAATGATAGCTTCGCTGGGAAGCTATGCTGAAATTCTTCTCCGCAGATCAGTTGAATGGAGACAAGGGAAGTTAATCCCTGAAGCAGCTGCTAAAGCTGAATTAAGGGAGATGAATTCCCTAAAATCGGTGAAGTCGTTGAATGATCAAGACTTACCGGTCCTTGGCCGGGTAATAACCAGAGTGGGCATTCCCACTAGTTCAGAGATCTGAGTATCTCTCTCAACCAAGAGAAGAGAAGAAGAGCATATCACTTCTCTTCAGAGGACCTCAAGTGTCCTATTTATAGGCCCCATGGCCTGAGCGCTGCCGCCTCAAGCGTGGAAGCACGAGCGCATTTAAGGCATTTACTGCGCCTTGAGAAAAGGAACGGTTTCCCTTGGAACCGTGCGAAGGGAGAAACGTCTCCCTCATAAAGGCACTTATTGCGCCTTGAAGAAAGGGAATATCCTCCCTTGGAAACGTGCAAATCGGAGAATATCTCCCTCGATCAGCACAAAGAAAGGAGTATCCTCCTCGTAACTGGCCCACGGCAGTTGGTCTCGGGAAAGCGACAAACGCTCCAGGGCGAATGTATCTCCAAAAGCCCATATGCGGAGCTACCCGCACGCGAAGCTACCCGACGCGAGTCTACATGATTCCTCGGCGAATCTACATCCCAAAGCAGGATCCAAAGCGAAGTTGACTCAACCATCATGGCGAGTTCATACTCCACACACCACCAATCAAAGCAGTTCAAAGTATTTCAAGTCTGAGCCATTGCAGACTTCTGAAAACTTTGAAGGGGGTCTTGTTGACACTTAAAAAAGACAAGATTCTTATTGGTCCGAACAATGTCTAAACTTGTTGACATTTACAAAAGACAGTGACAGACGAGCTGAAGACCAGTTTTCACCCATCTCCGAGGGACAAGGAAGCAACTTGGACTCCACTGATCCAGCAAGCAGACAGTGAACCTGGATTGTTTCTAAACAGACCTCAGCAGGTCTAAAGATGCTAGCTCTTAGCATTACATGAGCCCAAAGCGATAGCCTCGCTTGAGAGGCTAATATCACTCGACTTCGCCTCGAAGCCATCCAAGCCAGCCTCGCCAAGAAGCTAACTCGCAACTTCGCCGCAGAAGACTTCCAGCTCCGCCAAAGGGTTTCTTTCGGACTTCGCCAGAAACTGCCTCCAACTCCGCTGTGAGCTCAAAACGGGCAGCTCCGCCATTGGTCTGCTATGGTCAACCTTTGACCAATCAAATCTCCGGATGAGATCGGATCCAATCAGATCAAATCCAATTAAGATCAAATCAGAGATCAAACTTGGCAGTTGATTGCCACAATCTCTTGACTCTTCTAAAACGAGTAAGAATTTAGGGGAATCCTCCAACGATGTGGAAAGGATCAAAACAGATCAAGAGGATCGACCGACCTGCCATTTCTAGCTTCGCAGAAGCTGATCCTAGCCTCGCAGCAAGGCTACTTTCCGGATTCAAACAGATTCGATTCAATCTGTTTCTATATTTTCAAGGGACGATTATACCCTTGCTCTCCCTATAAATAGCCCGCCAGGGGTACAAGGAGAGGCACGCATACGGAGACATACACACACAAGAGGACTCCACAAGCAGAGGCTTCTTCACAACGCACCGTGCGCTCTCGAATTCAGAGACCTTTTAGAGAATTACTTTCTCTATCCAGGTGTTGATACCCTAACATCGTCCTTCTTCTCAAGGAATCTCCGGAACCAGGCGAGAAGGAATTCCTAATTGAAGGCGATTTTGAGAAGCAGCAAGAGGGTTCTACCAACCTTCTGTTCTCTGATTCCCGAACCAGGCGAGAAGGGAATCTCATCGCTCGCATCGTCAAAGGGACAAAGTGGTCGCGCGCTGACCAGACTTCTATCGGCACACTTCTCCAGAATCTCTGAGGAGATCTACTTGTAATCTTTTTAAGAATACTTGTAATTTAGCTCCTCAAACTCTTTTTTGTAAGTTTTCCCCCCTTTTCAAACATGATGGAAAACATGCACGTGGCCTCACCTAGGCTTGGTTTCGTCAGTGACTAGTCCCTTCAGTGCTTAGCACTCAAGTCGTTCCTCGGATTTCTTCCGCCTAGCGTGTTTTCATGGATCTGCTAAACAGGGTTTTCTCGCTGTATCTAAGCTATCGCCATGATCCTTATGAACGATCCACTCGGTCAATCTTGTAGGGCCCAGACATCTTCTACATGTTTCATATGCAGTCGGATTATCATTCAGAAGTTAGTCTTCAGAATTCTCTATGGTTATTCAATATTCATGGCTATGTCTTCAGAGATTGCAATGCCCAGTATTTAGAAATCCTTGATTATTGGTCTTCTTTATTTATGCTCAGTATTATCAGGGTTTTCTTTATCTTTGGTATTCTGGTCTATTCTCGTAGAAGTAGTATGTATGCAGCATCAATAATTCTACTACAGACTCTTTGTTAAGGACAACATCATGCCATGCAGGGTTTTATATTATATTATGAATTTCAGCACTATGGATTTCTGTGGATTTCATCAGTTTTACTTCACAATTGGAAAGAAGAATTATTGATTATCTCACCAAGTCAGCTCACTTAATATTATTCAGAATGGGTCAGTCTTCTAAAGTTCTGGCAGTATTCTTTTATCAGCAGACATCAGGTCAGTATTATTATGGCACCGTCAGAGGACATATACGATAGAAGTACAGAGATGTCTCAGTTCTGAGTTTATCGTTCAGACGATTTGTGAGAATTACCTTCAGTTACTCATATCTTGATTGGTATAATCCTTGTTCCTATCCTTTCTGTGTCATCTTCCCCTTATCTAAATTTCGAGGACGAATTTTTTGTAAGGTGGATGGAATGTAACGCCCCGTTTCTGGAATACGTATTTAGATATGTATTCTGATTTTTCAATCATATTTCTTTGATTTAGCTTTGTATTTATTTTTATTTTATGATTATTGTGATTGCTTCGTATTGGATCCGAATTTGTGATTCGGAGTCAGCCTTAGTCTGAACCAGGGCCCGATCCTAATATATTTGCTCAATTTGGTCTTTTCGGTAGTCAGATTTGATCGATTTCAGTTTCAAACATCATTTTCTAATATTTTAGATTTTTCATGATTTTTCGGAATTTCTCAGAATTATTTTGCAAAATTTTCAAAACCGGTGTCGATTAGCATCGCTGACCGATTCCCCAATTTTTAGTTTTCAAATAGAATTAAATTTTTAGAAATAGTTTTCACATAACTTCTTAGAATCTCATTTTCTATCTAAATACATTTTTTTGAGATTTTTTGAATTTATTAAATTTGACCGATTTTGGTGTCAACTAGTATAGCCGGAAGATTTCAGGATTTTTAATTTGAAAATTAGATTGAATTTCTCGAATCCTATTTCATCAGATATCTTAAAATAATATTATCTATTTTTGAGAATTTTTTTGGAGCGATTCTGAAACAGTTGATTTTCTCGCATTAAAAAAATATTTTCTTTTCTTTTTCTTTTCCCTTTCTTTCTCCCCTACATGCTCCCCATCCTTCCCAAGCCCTGCCAACGTACACAGCCACAAGCTGCAGCACACCCCTCCACATGGGGGCCATCCTATCACGTCACCTCCCTTCCCATCAATCTCTCTCTCCTTTTCTTTTTCCTTTTCTTTTTCTTTTCCTTATCTTTCTTTCTTTCCTCTCATCTTCTCCCACCTTTTCTTCTTCCTCTCCAAATGGCGGTGCCCAAACTTAGCCCCCAACTCCGAAGCCCCTCCGACTACATAAGCCGGCGGCGGCCACCCCCTCTCCAATCAACCCCACCAACACCAAATTTCATCATCACTACCATCATCTTCTCTTCCTTCTTCTGCCTACAATCACCACCATCAACCCATCTCCACCAACTCCACCCCCATACTCCACCACCACAACCTCCTCACTACTTCTTCACTTTCCATCTCCTCCAAATTCACCATTTCCCTCTCCAATTTCAACTTCTACACCCAATACTCCACCATCCACCCCATCACCAATCTCCACCACCATCACCACCCATAAACTCACCACCACTTACATCACCACCACCACCACTCCATCATCCCCATCACCACCAATACCTTCACCATACCACCTTCATCTCCTCCTCACCACCATCAACTCCACCTTCAAGATCTCCACCACCCAACACAATTACAGCAACAACCACAACAACAATTACAACAACACTCAAACCCTCAACCCAAATCTTCCTCCCTCCTCCGGCCGTGCGCCGCCCCTGTCCAGTGGCGGCGCCAGCGGCTGATAGGTAGTTAAAAGTGTATATTTATCATCATATTTCCCTACTTATTCTTTTATAAAGCACTGCTATGTAACGTTTTATTGTTTAGTGTTGTGCAGGCCTTGAGTAATTAAAGAATAAATAAATGAACCCCAATTGAAGCCCAAAAGCCCAAAAACGACCACAAGTCCACATGCATGATTTATTTTAGTAATTTAGAAGTTTCTATCTTATCTAACCTAATCTAAACTTGAATTTTAAATTATTAATTTAAAATCTAGGGGAGGAGGAAGGATAAAGTAGGACTCCTAATTGTTATCCAAATCTAGAGGAGGAGAAAGATAGAACAATGTGAATCATCATCCTAATTAAAAATAGAGATGGAATTCTATTTGAACCAGATTGCTTGCACCACAAGATGAAGATAAAGGAGAGAAAATCTGAATTTAATTTGGATTCAGACTGGACACTCATTAGTATTTTAATTATAACTTTGTCTATCAAAACTCAAATTTGATGATTCAAGATGCTCCAGAAAGAAGACGTGAAGGACTACAACTCTTATGTTGATCACACTTTCCAATGCAGCTTTCTAATGCCATATTCAGTGATCAACACGATAACAAGTTCAAGGTCAGAATTAAATTTCTACGGATAAGTCAAACAAGTTTTGAGATAAGAGGAGAATTCAAATTCAAAAATATTTTGCTCCTTCTATCTTCATACGCTTCTTATCCCTCTGGTTTTCTCCTATAAATACCCGTGCATAGCAACAGAGGAAGGGCAGCTCTCAGAAGCTCAAGCTTAGGGTTTCCTTTAGATTCTCTTTTCTTTCCAAATTTCTTATATTATTTTGTTTTTGTTATTTGGAGAAGAAGATTATTGAAGAAGGAGAAGAGCTTTGTAATTGGCCTGTGACATCCAATAAAAAGGTTCTTTATTCTTTTTACTTTTCTTGTTTTATAATTCAATTTATTTTTCTGCTTTCGCTTATTTGTATTTCTTCTTTTAATTTTCATACAACCTTTCTTTTTCATAATAAAAAATTTGAAAATAAAATAGAATATAAGTAACTAATTAAAACTTATAGTTTGCTAATCTCTGGATCAACCTAAGTTTAATTTAAAGATGAACTGATTGACATCTATGCTTGTTAGAAACCCTAGAATTGAATTGGTATTCTTGAAGATAAATTAATAATTGAGTTTAACTAATTCGATTTACACTTATTAAATGGTTATTCATAATTCATATCTAAATACTTTGATAGCATCATTTTAAGTAGACTTTTCTTATGCTATGCTTAGAAATTAGGATGAACTATAATTTAATTTTTATTAGTGCACATTAATTAGAGTTTACAACATTGTTATTCATCTTTCTTGATTCTCAATCAAAATCCTAGGATAGATAATTCATTATTCAATATGATGTTCACTCTTTTAGAATAATACTTCGGTTGTGGTAGATGATTAGTAAACTATACTTCTTTTTTGCTCGATTAAAACTATTTCTTACAATCAATATCCCTTTTTTTCCAAGCTAACTGTTAGAGAAAATCGTTCCGAAAAGCTTCTATCGCATTCCTCCCTGTGGATTCGACCCGCAAAGCTCTTGCTACCGCGGATATATTGTGGAAGACAGAGACATGCATCCATCGATCCAGATAACATCCTTCTAACCCTTAAACTATATCTCTATTTTTTCTCAATCAAAATTTTGACGTCGTTGTCGGGGAGGGAACGGCACGATATTCTCTAAAAAAAAAATTATTTATTTTTTTCTGTTTGCAAGATCTGATAACAGGAAACCTTGCTGCAGTTAAGGACATATAGCAACTTTGTGTCTCTGTCCTAGAAGGCAGAGCAGCAGAGCCTACTATCTAACAGCGCAAACGCGGCCATAGCTTATGGCCGCGTTTCCGCGGCAGTAGTAGTGAACTACTAACTGAACTTTTTACAGGTTGCGGCAAATTGCAAGTTCTGTTTACTGCTTTGATAAGTTTTCTCTGTGATCACCCTATATACTGCTAACTAATTAACAGTAACCTATTAGTTGATAAATAACAAAATTTAGACTCTTGCATTATAGGCACGTGTCTATTTAATTTTTTTTTAATTTTTGTTGAAGAGTGCTGGCGACAAGGTACGTTCGCATTGCATATAGACTAGGAAGCACCCTTAGCTAATTTACTACTTTTGAGTGAATACTTGTATATTTCTTTACACGTGCACTAAATCAATTTAAGGGCAAAACCCTATAATAAGATAAGGTGGGGATTTCATCACCCTTCCTTGGCCCACAAATCATCTCCGTCGCACTCACAACCCTAACCCTAAAATAAAATTGACTCGACGTTGGCCTTAGGTTAACTCGGACTCATTAGGAGATTGGCTGAAGAAGAAAGTTGTTCGAAATTAACTCTTGTCAAATCAGTGCCTAGGAAGGGGATTAAGGCCGAAAGCCCGAAGATTGGTGGTTACTTAATTAAAGAACGTCTTTGACAAATAACCTCCCACCGATCTTGCCACCTACCTGGCCGATTAACTTGTGGTTAAGGTCGACAATATACCTCCTAAAGATAGTCTAAAGTTAGGAGTCGTCTAGGTCCAAGTTTACCCTAAATTAGGTTAGATATTTTTTTCTTTTTATTTGTTTGCTTATTTGTTTTTCTTTGTTTATGTGATATATCTTATAACAATAATTTTTCCAATTTTAATGGTATCCATATTATACCCCGACCTCTTTTTCAGATATTACCAACCCGGCATATCATAACTTTAACCAACCTAGTGTGCCAGAGTGGTTTTATCTGAATCAATATAAATCATGCCCCCAATCTTATGATCATAATTTCTAAAACAATTTCAACTCTTCACAGAGTCAATGGGGATTCACCTCCTCCAAGTCCAATTTTCAACCAACTTGTCCTCCTTATCCACCTTGTCCACAATATTTCCAAGATTCATACTCAGTTCCACCAGTTCAAAATAGAAAACCATCAATCTTGGAAATGAGTATGCATGAGTCCAAGCAACAATCACAAAAAGAAAACCATCAATCTTGGAAATGAGTATGCGTGAGTCCAAGCAACAATCAAAAAATCTGACAGACTCATGATTTCACCACAAATTCTAAAACAAAACTTCATCTTTCGAGTCCAATCACAACAAAACGATGAACCAATCGACTATGAAAAGATGCTTGAAGCTATGACTCAGGCTAAATCGCTCGTAATCATGACATAGATCTAATGGTCCAAACTCTCCATTCTCACCATTTGACCATTTCTGATGTCGCTAACCATTCTGTTAGAGCCGAAGAATCATGTTGTTTTGAAAAACAGGATTCCATTTCAGCACACCCATTTGAACTTGCCAAACTCCAAATTTTAAAAATGACATTGACAGTTTGGCAAGTTTTCCCTTTCCTGAAATTGAACTTGAGAATGAATATGATCCTAAACCTCAACATGGTGATTCAATTCTACTTCCTGATTCAATAATGACTCTAGTGTCTTCACCTGATTTTAATCTTTTTTCCGAGTCAACATTAGATCCTGTGCCAATTCATAATGAAATTGAATCGCCAATCTTTTATGATCATCATATTGAACTTGACCAATTTCATACTTTTGAAAGTCCATTGACAAATTCGCCAGTTCTCATTTTTATGAAATTGAACTCAATGAGAAATGTGACCTAGATTCTCAAATTTGTGATCGAGTTCAAATTCCCGAATCAATATTGACTCCTGTTTTGTTACCCGACTTGAATAATATTTTAGAGTCAGTTTTGATTCCCACACCTGTCATTCTTGAACTTGAATCACCAATATTAAGTCACATTCCATTGTGGGGAAATGAATGTGGACTTGAGTTCAACTTCTTGATTTGGGCCCACTTCCTGAACCAATCTCGACTCCTGAACCTTTACTTGACCTAAGTCACTTTTCTAAGTCGGTATTAGTTCCCGTACTTCCTAAGTCCAAGTCAATCATTCTATTTTTTCACACTCCGTTTTGGGACAAGAGTGTTAATAAAATTGATTTCAAAATTATTTGTGAAATTTGAAAATTAGATGGGGTAAAATTCTTAATAAAATCATTCATACATACATCATTTTAGTGATTATATAAGAGAGGTTTCTGGTGGTTTCCTCAAACTCCACGAAAATTCGATTGGGCTGCATTTCGTGAACCAATCAGACCTCCACCGGAACCACCACCTTAAGGTAATATTTTCCTTCCATTTCTTCTTTTTCAAGCATCTATGCATTAATTCATACATTGAGGACAATGCATGAGATAGGTGTGGGGGAGGGTCTAACATAACTTAAGTTTTTTTATTTAAAAAGAAATAAAAAAAATTAACATTTCTTTACTTTAAAAAAATTTTAAAAAATTAAAATAAATAAAATAAAATTTTTATTAAAAAAATTTAAAAAGAAAAAGAGAAAAAGAGAAAAAGGAAACAATATTTTGACTTATCTTTTGAAAGAAATCCAAGTTAATCTTAAAAATTAGGAAATTCATGATTAGGATTTCAAAAAACTTGGTCGAAATAAAATAATTGTTAGATTTTTTTTTTAGGTATAGGAGGAAAAATTAAATAATTAATTAGTCTTGATTTTTACCTTAATGAAATGTGCATACCTAATATACTTTCACATCTAGGATTCTAAGACAAAGACTCTTGTGCCTTAAAAAAAAAAAATATTAAAAAAAAGAGTTCACTAATTAACCTGGATACATGTGCCTCAAGAAGCATAAGTATTCACGCCTAAAGGTGATTTTATAAATAATGTCCTTAGTTTTGTGGCCTAGTTCACTTGAGTCCTTAAGTTCGTGGGGTGTTTTCTCACCCGGTGCCCTAAAACCAGCCGATTTGGGAGCCACCGATCTTAGGCTCGCTACATGGGTGGATTAGAAAGCCTAAGAAAACTAAGAAATATTATCTATGTACTAACACATCTAATAGACAATTAGTTAGGTATGAGGGCCTCAAGAAGCCTTGATACTTATACAAAAGAAAATTAGATGAGTTATACATATTAAAAAATAAAAATAAAATAGATATATATATATAAAAAATATATATATAATAAAGAGGCATGGGAGTCCAAGTTAAGAATTTCTAGTAAAAATTCATGTTCACAAGGATGCATATGACTTAAGGTAACGAAAGAGACTATATAAAATTCAATTTTAATCCTTATCTAAAATTGATACCAAATTATTGTATAAAGACTAAGTTCAAGAATGAATAAAAATGATAATCCTAAAACTTATAGATTACTTAGTTTTTTTCAAATATATTTCAAATATTTCTTTTCTTTTTCAAAATAACATAAATCAATAAATAATAAATTAATTAATTAAATCACTAGCATTTTTCTTTTTTCTTTTATGGATTTTGTGGGTGTAATCCACTGAAAATCATCACGAGACAACACTGGTCCTCTAGGGATAACCTAGAGGTTTAACGGCTTATTGCACATGCTAAGTGCAAACGTGATTCCTACGAAAGTAAGTTAGGATAGGTTAGTTTTTATTTTCTTTTCCTTTTCTTTATTTTTACTCGAGGACGAGCAAAAAGATAAGTGTGGGGTGTGATAGGTAGTCAAAATTGTATATTTATCATCATATTATCATCATATTTTTCTACTTATTCTTTTATAAAGCACTGCTATGTAACGTTTTATTGTTTAGTGTTGTGCAGGCCTGAGTAATTAAAGATAAATAAATGAAGCCCAAAAGCCCAAAAAAGCCCACAAGTCCACATTTATGATTTATTTTAGTAATTTAGAAGCTTCTATCTTATCTAACCTAATTTAAACTTGGATTTTAAGTTATTAATTTAAAATCTAGGGGAGGAGGAGGAAGGATAAAGTAGGAATCCTAATTGCTATTCAAATCTAGAGGAGGAGAAATATAGAACAATGTGAATCATCATCCTAATTAAAAATAGAGATGGACTTCTATTTGAACCAGATTGCTTGCACCATAAGATGAAGATAAAGGAGAGAAATCTGAATTTAATTCGGATTCAGACTGGACATTCTTTAGTATTTCAATCATAACTTTCTTTATCAAAACTCAAATTTGATGATTCAAGATGCTCCAGAAATAAGACTGGAAGGACTACAACTCTTATGTTGACCACACTTTCCAATTCAGTCATCTGATAAGCTATATTCAGTGATCAACACGATAACAAGTTGCAGGTCAGAATTAATTTCTATGGATAAGTCAAAACAAGTTTGGAGATAAGAGGAGAATTCAAATTCAGAAATATTTTGCTCCTCCTATCTTCATACGCTTCTTATCCCTCTGGTTTTCTCCTATAAATGCCCCTGCATAGCAGCAGAGGAAGGGCAGCTCTCAGAAGCTCAAGCTTAGGGTTTCCTTTAGATTCTCTTTTATTTCCAAATTTCTTGTATTATTTTGTTTTTGTTATTTGGAGAATAAGATTATTGAAGAAGGAGAAGAGCTTTGTAATTAGCCGGTGACATCCAATAAAAAGGTTCTTTATTCTTTTTACTTTTCTTGTTTTGTAATTCAATTTATTTTTCTGCTTTTGCTTATTTGTTTTTCTTCTTTTAATTTTCATACAACCTTTCTTATTCATAATAAAAAATTTGAAAATAAAATAGAATATGAGTAACTAATTAAAACTTATAGTTTACTAATCTCTGGATCAACCTAAGTTTAATTTAAAGATGAACTGATTGACATCTATGCTTGTTAGAAACCCTAGAATTGAATTGGTATTCTTGAAGATAAATTAATAATTGAGTTTAACTAATTTGAGTTGCACTTCTTAAATGGTTATTCATAGTTCTTATCTAAATACTTTGATAGCATAATTTTAAGTAGACTTTTCTTATGCTATGCTTAGAAATTAGGATGAACTATAATTTGATTTTTATTAGTACACATTAATTAGAGTTTACAACATTGTTATTCATCTTTCTTGACTCTCAATTAAAATCCTAGGGTAGATAATTCTTTATTCAATATGATGTTCACTCTTTCAGAATAATACTTTGGTTGTGGTAGATGATTAGTAAACTATACTTCATTTTTGCTCGATTAAAACTATTTCTTACAATAAATATCCCTTTTTTTTCAAGCTAACTGTTAGAGAAAATCGTTCTGAAAATCTTCTATCGCATTCCTCCCTGTGGATTCCCCCCGCAAAGCTCTTGCTACCGCAGATATATTGTGGAAGACAGAGACACGCATCTATCCAGATAACATCCTTCTAACCCTTAAACTATATCTCTGTTTTTCCTCAATCAGCGGCCGCCGGCGACCAGCTGGTCGCACACCCCATTTCTCCTCTTTTCCTTCATTTCTTTCCTTTCTTTCTTTCTTTTCTTTCTTCTTTCTTTCTTTTCTTTCTTTCCAATTTTACCTCCTTTTCCTATAATTCTCTCCCTTACCCCTCTATTACTTTCCAGCAAGGCGTCTCTCTCTCTCTCTCTCTCAGTTTCCTACAAGTCGCTCTTTCTCTAACATCTCTCTCTTTCATTCTTTTCTCTCTCCTCCCTCTCTCCTCTCTCATGGTCTCTATCAATAAATTATTATTAATTAATATATATGTATATGAATATATGGATTAGTGGCATGAACATGTTTACGGTGTTATGAGATTTTACGGTTTTTTTTCGATAATTTTAGGTGAGTACAGTTTCTCTTGAACGAGCATCTATTTTATTTTGAGCGAGTACATTTCTGTATTGCTTCATGCTTTGGTATCATCGTTTCATACCTAGTAATTGCTATTTTAACATCTATTGCATGATATATAATATGCGAGTGCCTTGTTATCGTCATTTCATGTTTAGTAACTACTACTCTAGCGTTTATTGCATGATATATTGATGTCTTGTTACTACCATTACATGTATAACAATTGCTACTGTGGCTTTTAGTACATGATACATAACTATACAAGTTAATATATGATGTTGTACTCTGTATTCAACTCACCAGACACCGACATGTTATACTTGACACCTGATCCACGATACTTGATATCTGACACCGGTACTTGACATGTTATACTTGACACCTGGTCGCTGACACTTGATATCTGACATCGGTACCTGACATGTTATACTTGACACCTGATCCATGACACTTGATATCTGACACCGGTACTTGACATGTTATACTTGACACCTGATCTCTAACACTTGATACCTGACATCGGTACCTGACATATTATACTTGACACCTGATCCATGACACTTGATATCTGACACCGGTACTTGACATGTTATACTTGACACCTGATCCACGACACTTGATATCTGACACCGGTACTTGACATGTTATACTTGACATCTAATCTCTGACACTTGATATCTGACACCGATACTTGATATGCTATACTTGACACCTAATTCATGACACTTGATATCTGACACTGGTACTTGACATGTTATCACTTGATACCTAATACCTAACACCTAATATATGACACCTAACGTTGACATGCTATCACTCACTTGACATGCTTTCACATAGCACTAGTACATTTGACCTGATATTGTGACGCCTGACTGGATACTATTACCCCTGACACCTGTATTACATTGCATATTCATGAATGTCACTTTTACGGGAACTTGACAGGATTATTATACTGTTATCAGACATCTGGTACCCCTGAACTCCTGTGCTCCTGAACTCCTGTACTCCTGAACCCCTGTAATAGGGAGACTCCTAACATTATGCTCCTGATATTATACTCCTGTTGATCCCCGTAATTGAATAATCATGGATATTGGATTATTATGGACACCTTGTGGACATTATCACTGGACAATTATAATAAGTAGACAACTTACACCAAGACGGGGAAACTGATGAGTGCCGATATAGTCTCCATGTTTATGATGGTCATATAGTGTCGCGCAGCACATACTTGGATTCGACCTGGAGGCTACCATGTGTTTCCGTGGGGTATACTGGCACCCCTACTCCCTGCCTGCCTCCGGGTGTGCCATAAGCCCATGGTTTATTCCTATGGGGCGGTGACACCCTATTCTTGTTCTGGCGTACTAAGTCCTAAGGGCATATAGTAAGTCCCGGTACCTACCGGTACGTTCTGGCTCAGTACGGATACTCCTGGACCATTGTCCCAGATATGCACGGACCTATTCTAAATGTGATTCGTTGATCCCCATCAGTTTTCAATAACCAATCTCACTCGACTTGTATGCGAGGGTATATGGTGTGGGACATATACCCAAACATACAAATTCAACGAGTCTTAATAATTAATAATAACATGCTGCTGACATCTGACAAGCTATACACTTTATCTATACTTGTTAGACCGGTGACCCATTACATTATTCTATTCGCTACTTACATATGACGTCTATGCTACTGTGTTGAGTTATCTGACTTGCTTATTTTCGGTTTTCATTCTGTTTAACTATATATGATTACGGGATTTTCTGATCTCTTGTTTACTGACTTGTACCGGTATTACATGTTTTTGTGTACCTATGCTCTCCATACCGTTTTCTATGCATGTTTTCCGATTCAAATTTATTGATATACATGTATTTACTTGATTTCAGATTTACTATCATTCCTTTAATTTCCTTTATGTTACTTGTCATTGCCTATACCTGCATGCTTGAACCACATCACTTGATCATTTGCACGTGTGACTGTCTGAGCACGCCAACTGGCTTTATCACATGTACTCGCCAGGTTGCTTTCTAACAACCCTGGATCCTTATATCCAAATCCTAGAGTCTGGACCGTAGTGGTCTTGCTATACCTGATCAGAGTGGCGTAGTGGAAGCATGAATTAGCAGTTGCTTGCCCGGACCCTTTTCTTCCATCCTCCTCATGATCGGCTCGCGAAATTCTCATTTTACTATTCGTGAGTACTTTTTCGTATTTCATATTGTACATCCTGCTTTTGCGCGTCTTATATTCTTGAGATATTATATCATGCTTTGTGATAAATAACTGTGTACGTGTGTCATTTTTGCTAGAATGTATATTACCACTATGCTTTCGTACTCTGATTCTTGCTTGTACTGATGCTTAGCATATATACGTGAGGGTATTTCCGCCCTGCGTATATACGTCTCAATGAATCAGTAATCAGTCCTCTCATCGCTACTAATCTGTTCTAATCCTCTAATCACCAATAACTGAGATCAAATAATAACTGTTCTCAAACTCTGAAATATATATATATATATATATATATATATATATATATATATATATATATATATATATATATTATCACCAATATCAATGAAACTACTCTTATAATAATTCTATCTCTATAACTGGATAACAACAATAACTAGGAATCCATCATGAACAGCAGTCTACTGATATACTCGCGATCGACTAAGACAATAATACCGAGATCACAAATAAAGAATGAAACATCTCGAAAACCAGATTTATCCAAGTGTAATCAAGATCATGATTAAGGAATGCAGCATCCTCGATCAATATTACATCTCGATCATCTCTATACCATTATCCAACGTCGATAAGATCATCAGTACTCAATCAATGTAATCAGGGTAATCTGAAAGTCTTTGTTTCAATAATCCAAAACTAAGATCATGTTACACATCAATATTAAAGGTAAAATATACATGATTGGTAGTGAAAAGTGCATTTTTATCATCATATTTACCATCACATTTTCATATTTATTCCTATAATTCTGCACATTTACTAATATTTTATGATTTATTGTGTGCAGACCTCGAAATATTAAAATAAAGAAATAAAGCCTAAAAGAAGCCCAAAAGCCCATATTCAAGCCCAAGTGCAAAAGTGCAAATATTAATTATCAAAATTGCAAATACACAAGGGCCAAAGTTGCAAATATTAAAGAAGAGGGAAGGATAGACTTCTATTCAACCCTAAAAACTTGCAGATGAGGATAAAAGCCAAAGAAGGAGAATTTAAGATCACAAATTCGTAGATAAAAGATTTGGGATCTAGGTAACTTGATTCCCAAGTTATATCCAAATCCAAAGATTAAGAGCCAGGATGCAGCTTCCAGAAGGAAACGACCAGATGGACGGACCAGGAGAAGCCACGCGCCAAAGCGCGTGGCCAACCGCCACCATAAGGCCGCGGAAACGCGGCCCAAGCCGCGTTTCTGCGGCATTTCAATCATATCCTGGTACGGGTTTTCGTGGAGGACTTCAAACTGGACTCTACTACCTTCTGCACCTATAAATACCCCTGCAGAGCAACCGAGAAGGGCGTCCAACGCAGTACAGGGCCAAAGCTAGGGTTTTTAGGTTTTTTTTTCTAGTTTGTATTTAGGTTTTTCTTTTGTAATTTTTATTTCTTTTAAGAGAGAGAGAGGCTTATGTTGAGCGTGACACCGATGTACCTTCCTCTTCTCTGCCATTGATTAAAAGCAATAAAGGTAATATTTTTCTTTTGTTCATTGCTTTATGTTCCTTTTCGTTTTCTTCTCTTTTTCTATTTTTATCTCTGTTGGTTGATTGATGAGCATGCAAGTGATTTCCGAAGCACAAGTATAACGAGTCTTTGCGAGTGCCAACGATACTTCATGGAGATGTTCTCCTCCTCAAGGTCCGTATCACTTCATACTTGCCCAGCTTGATGATATAATGCGAATAGGGGACTGAGATCGATCCTATGGTTTATGCGTTCAACGCCTCCAAGCAAGGTAGAAAGTGTTAGGATTTCACGTTTTTCTTCAACCAAACTAAGGTTAGTGTTTATTTCTTTTCTTTTCTTTTCTTTTATTTTTGTAGATTAAATCACCATCTCCCAATTCTTTCTTTCTCATCTCATTATAAATACCACCTCTAATCCTCCATCTTCATAATCTACCGCCTTCTTCCTAACTTAACTTTAACTATTCTTTTTGTTAACTTAAGAAAATAATTTTTAGAGATAACTTACAAACGCTTCTATCGCTAGTCCCTCCCTGAGGATCACGACCCGCATAGCCATTGCTACCGCGGATTCGAATTGAGCACCTTGCACAACTTGTTCTAAATCTAATTCCTTATTTTTGTGTGCAGGGAAAATCTCAATCAAAACAATACACACAATAACTGATGATAAGCTAACAAAGTCAATCTCATCTATATACTGATCAAGATCTAATAAAAGGAATGTAAATCCCAGATCAACTCTAAATCCCCATAACAATCAAAGTATCAAGAACCCAATCTTTTAATAAGGCAAGATTATAACTAAACCTCCTCAATATTCACGTTTGCATATTAGGCACGTGTTTTTTTCAATTCCTTTATTTTTACTGTTGAAGAGTGCTGGAGCAAGGTACGTTCGCATTGCATGTAGAATAGGACTCATCTCTTGGTTGATGCTTTGAGTGAATCTTATTTACATATTTTGTACACTTGCACAAATTTATTTTAAGGGAATAACCCATTAACAAGATAAGGTGGGGATTTCATCACCCTTCCTTAGCCCAAATATCATATCCCAAGCACTCACTAACCCAAGCCTAACTTAAAATTAGTAGACGTTGGCCCTAGGGACATCTCGGACTCAATTAGGAGATTATCCTAAGGGGGAACAGTGCTGGAAGTTGACTCCTGCCAATCAGTGTCTAGGAAGGGGATTGAGGGCCGAAAGCCCGAAGATTGGTGGTTATTTAGTTAAGGAACGTCTTTGACGGAAAACCTCCCACCACTCTTGCCCTGACCTGGCTGATTAACTTGTAGTCAAAGTCTGCACCCTACCTCCCGTGGACAGTCTAACCAGTTAGGAGTCGTCTAGGTCATAGGTCTACCCTAACTTAGGTTAGAATTTTTTTTTGTTTGTTTATTTGTTTGTTTTCTTTTTCTTGTTGTGTTGGTGTGATATGGCATATAATAATAATTTTTCCAATTTTAATCCATATTACACACCTAATTATTTTTCGGATATTACCAACCCGGTATATCACAACTTTGACCAACCTAGTGTGCCGGAATGGTCTTATCCGAATGAATATAACCCATACCCCCCATCTTATGACCATAATTTTCATACTTTCAACTCTTCACAGAGTTCATGGGGTTTCGCTTCCCCGAGTCCAATTTTCAACCGACTTGTCCTCCGTCTCCACCTTGTCCACAATATTCCCAAGAGTCATACTCAGATCCACCCATTCAGAATAGAATACCATCTATCGGGGAAATGATAAGTATGCATGAGTCCAAGCAACAATTACCATCAATCGCAGACATGATTATGCGTGAGTCCACCGACTCACAACTTCATCACGATTACACTTCATCCTTTCAAGTCCAATCACAACATGATGAACCTATCAACTATGAAAGGATGCTTGCAGCAATGACTCAGGCTAGATTAGCCCGTGATCATGATATAGATATGATGGTTCAATCTTTACGTTCTCACCGTTCGGCCATTTCTGATATCGCTGACCACTCTCTTAGAGCCGACGAACCAAGTTGCTTTGGACAACAAGATTCTAATTCAGTACAATCATTTGAACTTGCCGAAACTCCAATTGTTGATAGTTTGGCAAGTTCTTCCTTTCCTGAAATAGAACTTGAGCATGAATATGATCATGATCTCCCACTTAGTGATTCAATTCTACTTCCTGATTCAATAATGACTCCGGTGTCTCCACCTGATTTTACTTTGCCCGAGTCAACATTGGATCCTGTGCCAATTCATCATGAATTTGAATCACCCATTTTTGATGATCATATTGAACTTGACCAATTTTATAATTTTGAAAGTCCCATGGATAAATTGGCAAGTTCTCATTTTTATGATATTGAGCTGAATGAGACATGTGACCTAGATTCTCAAATCTGTGATCAAGTTCAAATTCCCGAATCATTGTTGACTCCTGTTTTGTTACCCGACTTAGGTAATATTTTAGAGTCAGTTTTGGTTCCCATACCTATCATTCCTGAACTTGAATCACCAATATTGAGTCACATTCCATTATGGGAAGAATATTGTGGACTTGAGCTTCAACTTATTGATTTGGACCCACTTCCTGAACCTAGCCCGACTCCTGAACCATTACTTGATTTAAGTTTCTTTCCTGAGTCGGTATTCGTTCCCGTACTTCCCACGTCCAAGTCAATAATTCCATCTTTTCATACTCCATTTTGGGACAAGGAGGTTGACACAATTGTCTCTGAAATTAATTATGGAATTTGAAAATTTGATGGGGTGGAATTTTTAAAAATGTTAATACAGACATCATTTTAGTGGGTTATACAAAAAAGATTTCTGGTGGGTTCCTCCGAATTCCACAAAAAGTTGATTGGGCCGCATTTCGTGGACCAATTAGACCACCACCGGAACCACTACCTTAAGGTAACTTATGCCTTCCCTTGTTCTTTTTCATGCATATATGCATTCATTCATACATTGAGGACAATGCATGAGATAAGTGTGGGGGTGGGCTTTACTAACATACTAACATAGGTAGAAACTAACAAAAAAATTTGCTAATTAAAAAAAAATTCTAAAAAAAAAATAATTATAAAAAGGACAATATTTTGATTTATCTTTTGAAAGAAATCTAAGTTAGTTTTAAGGATTAGGAAAATCATGATTAGGATTTCTAAAAACTTGGTCAAAATAAATAAATTGTTTAAATGTTAGGTATAGGAGGAGAAATTGAATAATTAATTAGTCTTGATTTTTACCTTAATGAAATTTGCATACCTAATGCATATCTAGGATTCTAAGACGAAGACCTTTGTGCCTCATATATAAAAAATAAAAAAATAAAAAAATAATCACTAATTAAGCTGATACATGTGCCTCAAGAAGCATAAGTATTCATGCCTAAAGGTGAGTAAATAAAATAAAGTCCTTAGTTTTGGGGCCTAGTTCACTCGAATTTGAGTCCGCGGGGTGTTTTCTCACCTGGTGCCCTAAAGCCAACCGGTTTGGGAGCCACCGACTTTAAGTTCGTTACATGGGTGGATTAGAAAGCCTAAGGAAATTAAGAAAAAATTACTTATATATGTACTAACACATCTAATAGTCAATTAGTTAGGTATGAGGGCCTCAAGAAGCCTTGATGCTTACACGAAGGAAAATTAGATGAGTTATACATATTAAAAAAAGAAGAAAAAAAAAATATATCTATATATATATAGAGGCATGAGAGTTCAAGTTAAGGAATTCCTAGTATAAATTCATAAGGATGCATATGATTTTTGGTAACGAAAAAGACTATATTAGAAGTTCAATTTTGACCCTTACCTAAAATGGATAACAATTGACTTTATTAAGACTAAGTTTAAAGAATGAATAAAAATGATAATCCTAAAACTTATAGACTACTTAGTCTTTTCAAAAGTATTTCAAATATTTTCCTTTTTATGGATTTTGTGGGTGTAATCCGCTGAAAACCCTCACGAGATAACACTCGTCCTCTAGGGTAACCTAGGGGTTTAACGGCTTGTTGCACATGCTAAGTGTAACCGTGATTCCTACGAAAGTGAGTTAGGTTAGATTAATTTTTCTTTTCTTTTTCTCTTTGATTTTTACTCGAGGACGAGCAAAAAGATAAGTGTAAGGGTGTGATTGGTAGTGAAAAGTGCATTTTTATCATCATATTTACCATCACATTTTCATATTTATTACTATAATTCTGCACATTTACTAATATTTTATGATTTATTGTGTGCAGGCCTCGAAATATTAAAATAAAGAAATAAAGCCTAAAAAGAAGCCCAAAGCCCATATTCAAACCCAAGTGCAAAAGTGCAAATATTAATTGTCAAAATTGCAAATACACAAGGGCCAAAGTTGCAAATATTAAAGAAGAGGGAAGGATAAACTTCTATTCAACCCTAAAAACTTGCAGATGAGGATAAAAGCCAAAGAAGGAGAATTTAAGATCACAAATTCGTGGATAAAAGATTTGGGATCTAGGTAACTTGATTCCCAAGTTATATCGAAATCCAAAGATTAAGAGCCAGGATGCAGCTTCCAGAAGGAAACGACCAGAAGGACGGACTAGGAGAAGCCACGCGCCAAAGCGCGTGGCCAGCCGCCACCATAAGGCCGCGGAAACGCGGCCCAAGCCGCGTTTTCGCGGCATTTCAATCATATCCTGGTACGGGTTTTCGTGGAGGACTTCAAACTGGACTCTACTACCTCTGCACCTATAAATACCCCTGCAGAGCAACCGAGAAGGGCGTCCAGCGCAGTACAGGGCCAAAGCTAGGGTTTTTAGGTTTTTTTTTTCTAGTTTGTAGTTAGGTTTTTCTTTTGTAATTTTTATTTCTTTTAAGAGAGAGAGAGGCTTATGTTGAGCGTGACACCGATGTACCTTCCTCTTCTCTGCCATTGATTAAAAGCATAAAGGAAATATTTTTCTTTTGTTCATTGCTTTATGTTCCTTTTCGTTTTCTTCTCTTTTTCTATTTTTATCTCTGTTGGTTGATTGATGAGCATGCAAGTGATTTCCGAGTCTTTGCGAGTGCCAACGATACTTCATGGAGATGTTCTCCTCCTCAAGGTCCGTATCACTTCATACTTGCCCAGCTTGATGATATAATGCGAATAGGGGACTGAGATCGATCCTATGGTTTATGCGTTCAACGTCTCCAAAGCAAGGTATAAAGTGTTAGGATTTCACGTTTTTCTTCAACCAAACTAAGGTTAGTGTTTATTTCTTTTCTTTTCTTTTCTTTTATTTTTGTAGATTAAATCACCATCTCCCAATTCTTTCTTTCTCATCTCATTATAAATACCACCTCTAATCCTCCATCTTCATAATCTACCGCCTTCTTCCTAACTTAACTTTAACTATTCTTTTTGTTAACTTAAAGAAAATAATTTTTAGAGATAACTTACAAACGCTTCTATCGCTAGTCCCTCCCTGAGGATCACGACCCGCATAGCCATTGCTACCGCGGATTCGAATTGAGCACCTTGCACAACTTGTTCTAAATCTAATTCCTTATTTTTGTGTGCAGGGAAAATCTCAATCAAAACAATACACACAATAACTGATGATAAGCTAACAAAGTCAATCTCATCTATATACTGATCAAGATCTAATAAAAGGAATGTAAATCCCAGATCAACTCTAAATCCCCATAACAATCAAAGTATCAAGAACCCAATCTTTTAATAAGGCAAGGTTATAACTAAACCTCCTCAATATTCAGATTAACTTCTTATCTGAAAAATCACCAATTAAAGGAACATCATATCTGATAATTACTCCGCATAATATACGAATCTCTAATCTCAATCACGAATCAATCAACCTCAAGATCAATCACATAGATAGGCTATCATAACTGGATCAAAATCTGAAAATAGTAATCACCTACACATGATGTGGTATAAGTCTAATGTCTCAATATCAAATTACAAGGTCTCAACATCAAAATACAAAGTCCATATACATATAAACATCAAGATTACCTCTAACCAATTGTCTGTGATGCCTTTAAACTCTAAAGAGGTATAAAAATCCAATGTCTAATAGTCCAACATAAAAATAAATCAATATGCTATCTGATCTCAAACACGAGCTAGTCCAGTAAATCAATAAATTAATTTGAGTAATAGTCTAGGATAAAACACAACTAGTCCTGAACCAGTAGAGGCAACCAACCATCACATGAAATGACGTCAATAAGTATTTATATCAACTAGATACATTAGGTGAACAATCACAGATGTCTCAAGAAGTGATACAAGTAATCAAACAAACAAAATATAACAGAAAGTCACATGAAATGATAAGAGTAATATGTAAATGCATACCGACAACGGTAAATACACAAGAACAAACACTCACATGAAATGCGTTGGCTTCGAAACTGAATCACCATCTAGTCTTTACTGCACGAACCGGTAATGATATACGGATCATCTCATGGATCGGTCTTTGAATTATCAGTGTATCGGGTCCATAATGAACATCAATCTGAATTTCCTATAACTGGTCTGGATCTCACCAAACGAATCCGAAACGCTGTACCACGCAACGAAACACACACGATAAATATACAATACATACGTACACACTATATACATACCCTCACCTACATACTCATACATGTACTAATATATATACATACATATACATATACACATGTAAACACTCAAAAACTAATATATACCAATATAAATACATACACACATGCATGCATACCACCACCACACTCACGCACATATCCATACACAATTAAACACACTCCCACATTATTATATGTTTACCTCCCGCACATATTAATGCACTTACATTTACATACATGTGTGTGTGTGTATATATAATTAATAGCATGCAAAATTATAAAGAGAAGGGAAGACTCACACATTGGGGTGACTTGCGGCGTGCCGATGGAGGCTCCGACATAGGGGAAGGAGGCTGAGGAGGATGTCGGCGGCTAGAGGATGTCGCCGGGAAGGACGTGGGTGCGTTTGCGCTCGCCGACAGCGATCAACGGTGATCCACGGAGGGGACAAAAAGGGCATGCCACGTGATGGTGCAGCCATAATGAAGAAGGGCTTTTGCTAGTGGATGATGGTGCACGGGTCTCGGGTTGTGCGCTTGGAGATGTAGGAGCCAGGGAGGGAAAGGTGGGGACCCGACCAAGGCTCAGCGCTGGTTGCTACGCAGCCTGGTGCTGCTGGAGATCTGGTGGAGGGTGAGGCCAAGGGGTTGGCCGAGGTGGATACTCCGGGTGGTGTACATGCCTGCCAAAGTGGTGACATGGGCTGCTGGAGGATGCAAGGCAGCATGGTGCTGTACTGTGCGCTGGGGAGATCGGAGTTATCGTGGGGCGCTAGTGGATGAGCAGGTGCGCCGTGCTGGGGGGAAGTCTCGGGTGCAGGCCGGTGTCGGCCAGTGCTCATGGCATGGAATAGGGGCGGCTATAGTTGTTGATGGGGAGAAGAATAAATATATTAGGTTTAGAGTTTTAGATTAGTTGAAGATTATATATAGGGTTAGATGTTAATGGGTTGTTGGGTATTGGATATTGGGTAACGGGATAGGTATAAGAGGGAAAATGGGTATGGATAAAGGGTAATGGGTAATGGGTATATGGGTATGAATCAAGGGAAGAAAAATACTACAAATATAATAAATAAATACAAACCATAATAATATTAATAATAATAATAACACCAAAAATAATTAACCATAATATTAATAAAAGTAATTAGTTATAACCATAATTATAATAACAGCAATATATATATATCAATAATAATAATTGTAACACTAATAATTATAATAATAATTAATAAACATAATGAAATAATAATAATTACAATTAACACTAAATATAGTAATTAATAATAAAATCAATAATAATTAATTATCAATGATAAACTTAGATACATGATATAATAATAGATAATAATAATTAATCTCAACTAATAATAATTACTACCAAACAATAATATTAAGTTACAATAATAATAATAATCACAATAACTAATATTAATAATAGTAAATAATAACAACAATAAAATTAACAATAATATAATAAACACTAATGATAATAATTAACAATAACCATAATAATAGCGAAAATAATATTAATAATAATATCTCTAATAATATTAATAATAAATAATAATAATCATAATGAATAATAATAGCAATTAGTAATAAGAATAATAATAGAAGTAATAGTAATAAGTAACTAAAAATATTGATAAGAAATAATGGTAAGAATATGTAATGCAAAATGCCAATTACTATCTTAAAATAATTTGTATATTTAATAATGATAATAACTATAAATCAAGTCAACAAATAATAATAAAATAACCAGTAAAATAAAATAAATACTTAGAAAAAAAAAAACAGTATTACTGACTAGGAATATTACAGTATTCGGGCACCCAAAGTGGCAAGTTTCTTCGGCCAAGAAACGAAATCACCAATAGCATCATGGACGTTTGTAATCTCATCGCGTGGAATTGATAGAAGAGCATTCATATCCACTGGATCCACTATACCCTTTTAAATTATCGGATTTAAGTGGCCCGATGTGAATAAATTGATCATCACCGGTGTTGAAAGCTCTTCTGTGCGCCACAACACGGTTACCATTTTTGATGGCCAAGTAACCAGAGAACCACCCTGTGATAACTAAATAATATAAAAGTGGTGTCAAATTAACCATAATAGATAAGTGGTGTCAAATTAACCGGAAGAGAACCAGTGGTGATAGCCAATTATATACGTGTGTGTACATGTATGTGTATAACGAAAGAGAACCAGTTGTGATAACCAAATTATATAAGATTACCTCCGAAATTTAGGATAATTCCTTTTTAATTGTGCAACTTTTGTTGCTGCTTTTGGTGTGATGAGAATAGTGGTGTTGCGGCGGATAACTACTATGCGTCTTTCCTTGTATCTCCCATCGCATTTCTTCTAATTGCAAGTTAAAGGAAGTTTTCAAGGCCTCTTCTCGCCTTTTCCGGGCCTCTTCTTGAATCTCCTCTCCTTTGCAAGTTTACTTTCCACCATCTATCAACCTTATCATTTGTAATAGCGTTGCGAGATCGGTGAGGTGAACGAAAGTAACTAGTGATGGTAGCTTCTTGTCCGACGCCTCTAACATGCCAGGGTGCTCGGACTTACCCATTGCCATGGTCAAAATATCATTCATCCCGGATGGATGAATGTCTCTCTTGGTCGCTGACTGAGAAAGATGGTCCTTGGGAAAGAAATTATAATCAACATTTATAAAAGTGTAAAAACAATTATTTATTATCAAGTTATGAAAAGTTTGCTGTAAAAACTAACAATTTCACTTGCAATAGATTGACTATGATCATTAATATATGAACCTTCTTTGTTGGCCCAAAGGCCCATCACTCTAGTTTTGATGATGATCAACTCATGTAGTTATAGTACTAATGATCTTGTGTTTAATTAGTGACAGATTCATGATCAAGATCTTAGTAGGTGCATAGCTTCAACAAAGGATTTAAAGTCAAGTTTGGAGCTAGCACGGTGTTTGGACCAAGTCAAGAAGGCTTCAAGTGAAGACTTCAAGAAGATGAAGACTTATGTCTAGGTTTGTTTTTATAAGATTTTGTTTTAGATAAAATGTAAAGGATAGAATAGTTGGTGGATTGCTCAAGTACATATACACACACACTCTTGATAGTTTTGTTTTTACAAAAGAATTTTTATTTTAGAAAATATAGTTTTGGTTTTTGGTACTTCTCATATACATGTTTTAACCAAAACCTTATTTAGTGCTTAATGTCAAAAACATAGATATTTCACCATGTTTGTGTAGTGGATCATATCCATACACACTATGCTTTAAAAGTTATTTAAATATCTTGTTTTTGTATTTGGTAAAGGTTTGGAAAAACAAGTTTTGGAAAACATGTTTTTGGAAAAACAGTTTTCATTTGAGCCAATATTTTCAAGTTACAAAAATAGTCCAAATCATTTATAACATGCCTTGATTTTGTGCAAGCATGTTTATTTATCAAAGTATATTGGTAAAACTATTTTTGTAGATTTTCTGTGATTTTATGGGATTTTATTTAAGCCAAAACGACCAACTTTTTAATCCCTGATTTTTTTGTACTGGCCTTAGCCGGTCGACCGAGTCGGTCGACCGACGTGCACAGACGTGCATGCCAGTTCTGGCAGGAGGGCCGGCCGACCGACCCGGTCGACCGTCCAGAGAGTTCTGCTCTTTGGAAAGCCCCGGTCGACTGGGCGGTCGACCGGACAGAGAGGCTTGCTCTATGTATCCTGGCCTCGGTCGGCCGACCGGTCGACCGATGGCACAACGGTCTGAAATATGACCGTTGGCCGGTCGACCGAGCGGTTGACCGACAGTTCTGACAGACCCCAACGGCTAGTTTTTCTAGCCCTATAAATTTGGGGGTTTGGGCATTGTTTTTCCACAAGATTTTCAAGTGGGTTTTGACCAGTTTTTCCTGAACTATTTAGAGGTTTTCCTCCACTTGATTTAGAGCAAATATTTTCAATCAAAAGGAAAGTTTTATCAAGAGTGTTAAAAGAGATTTTCTTGAGTTTTCCTCCACCATCTCTTTCCTTGTTTTCTCACACAACACTTGAGCTATCCATTGCTATATCTGCCTATAGGGTTTTGTTGTGAGAGGATTTTAGGTGATCAAGAGTTGTAATCACCAAAGTTCATCTTTGTTCCTTGAGGAGGCGGACGTGTGTGTTCGCATTGTTTCGAGTCCTAGTGGGGACTTGGTGGTTTAGAGTTCGTGTGTGAACTCTTGTTTGAGGTGCGGCCTCGGCGAGCTTGTGGGGCTTGCGTGTGTACGGACTAGGGAGTCCGAGAGCTTGTAGGTGTTGCGACACCGAGTGATCCAGTGGGATCGATTATAGTGGAAATCCTTCATGTGTCGAAGGCGGGGATGTAGAGCAAGGGTGCTCGAACCTCGAAACAAATCCCTTGTGTTTGCGATTGCTCTCTTTCTCTCTTTGTCCCTTGTTTATATCTTGCATTCAATTATTGTGTTAATCTTTATATGCTTGATATACTTGTGTGTTCATATTGATATACTTGCTTGGGTTTGTTTGCTAACACTTGTATTCAACCAAGAGAGCCAACGCGGCACCTCAACCCATATCTAGGGGATTCTCGAGGAGTTTGTCCAGAGCCCTTCACGGGGAATTCGGCAACACTCTTGTGTTATACGTGGTGTTTAGTTTAAATAGTTTGTTTAGGTCATAATAGTTTTTAATTCCGCATTATTTGTCATTAAGTGACCATTGGATTAGCCATCACCTATTCACCCCCCCCTCTAGGTGATTTACAATTGGTATCAGAGCTTGGTACTCTGATTTGGGTCTTACAACCTAGAGTTAAAGATCCTTATTTTAGGCTAATCTCAATATTTGTACACACACCATGGACTTCATGTCACCACCCATGTTTGACATTCTTAACATCCAAATTTGGAAGGTTAAGATGTCTTGTACCCTCCAAGCCCTAGGCATTCATGTCTATCTTGCCACAACTAATGATGCATATTGTTTAAATGGTAAGAATATTGAGGTTAATACAAAAGCCCTACATGCTTTAAGATCTACCCTAAATGATGATTATTTATCTAGGTTTCTAACATTGATTCGGCTTTTGTAGCATGGAACATCATCACCTCCCTTGGCGAAAAGGATTTATATTATGCCGGGAGCGATTCGGACGTTGGAAGCGACACCTCCAACGTGTGCTATATGGTCCAAGGGGACAACCCCCTTGAGGTAACTACCGAATCCGAGGTAGAAGAGGATAACATGTCATATGATGAGCTCACTTCATTTTGCCAACAATTACTTGAGAAATATGACATGATTAAGAAAGATAATAAAAATTTGAAAAAGAAATTTGATTGCATGCTTAATAAAAAAGATTCATTAGAAAATAAGGTTGCATGCATTGAAAAAGAGAATGAGGTTTTGAAAATGAAAATGTTTCCTTGATGTCTAAATTAAATGATTTATGTGAAGGGAACACTATTTTGAAAAATAAAATCATCTTGGTGGAAAAACAAAAAGAAATTGTTTTAAATGAAAACACTTCTTTGAAGAGAAAAATGTTTGAAAAAGAAAAAGAAAATGTTTCTCAAAAGAAAAAGAAAAATAGTTTTATATCTCATCATGCTTTACATGCCACCACAAATGAGATAAATGTTTTGAAAAATAAAATGGATTGCTTGAGCTCAACCTTAAGCTCATGTGCATTTAACCATAAGAAATTGGAAACCTTGTTTTCAAAGAAACAAGTTCCAAATATTCATGCACATCATTCACATCATGCATATTCACTATTTGCACGTCATGATCACACACATACACATATGCATGCTAAGGTGTACAAATGTACACATTGTGGCCGCAAAGGCCATTTAGCAAAGTTTTGTTTTGATAAGATGCATCATTTAAATTTTGCTAATAAAAATGTTTGGGTTCCTTACAAAGCTAACCCCCAATGACCCAAAAGAAAATGGGTACCAAAATCCCCACCTTTGATTTTTGATGTAGGTGAGGGCTCTCACAAAACGTGAGAGGAATGGTGCCTTGGTGGTGAGTGCATGTGGACATGATGGACATATTTTGGATGCACCGCTATCAAGGAAGTTTTGGTGGGACAACCACCATGTTTGGAGCTTTGGAGTATAGTTAATGTGTTGGTAACTATCTCTTAAAACTCTTAGTTTATTTTACATGCTTTTCATGTGTGATATCATATAGCATGTTCATGTTTTATTTGTTTTGTGCTTCATGTGGTAAAAACTAGTTTAAATGTAGTTTTTATCAAAACTTGTATTTATACATGTACAAATAGTGAACTACATTTGACTTATATATGTTTGCACTTCATTGTTCATTTGTACTCACTATATGCACATGTATTGCCTAGTCTTGATGATTCTTTCATTTATACTTGTTTTGCCTATTTTCATGTTTTACTTCATGTATATGTAATCTTTTATTCAAATCTAATAAATATACATGTATACCCGTGAGTCTCTTGCATTCATGCAAATACCTTTAATAGACTCTTTTATGTTTGGGATATGTATGTGTATTGTTAGGATTGGATAGATCATACACATACCTAGAAGTTTGTTTTATATGAAAAATGTTTTCATATTTGTTTGATAAAATAATATTCATGTTTGCTTTGAGCTTCATTGACTTTTTTTTTTCTTGAAAATGCTATTTACATGATTTTTGAAACTCACACTTCATTTGTTTTGTCATGACCTTGTTTCATGAACATATTTTTTGAGCTTTATCGTTCTTGAGTGTCAATTCTTATGTATTTGGCATAATTCATGAAAAACATATAAATTGATTTCATGTTTTTGAAGGATCTTTAACTAGTTTTTCAAAAATTATCTTTAACTAGTTAATTATTCTTCATTGGGTAGTGGTTTTCACTATAAAATGTTTTCAAACCCTATTTTTGAAAACCCTTCCTACCCATTCATGGGCGGATGGATGGGCGTGTATGCCTTGTGAGCCTAATTGAAAAATCTTTTACCTTGTGCATATGAAGGGATGGTAGGTTATGAGTTATATACTTGATTTACATTGTCATTTTCAATTGGTATCATTGGATCTTTCAATTGGTATCCAAATTGATATTTTTGTATATACTCATATTTTGTTTTCTATATATGTATGCTCTAATTGTCAATTGATATTATTAACTCTCATACATATATGATTTTCATGTGCTTGCTTTACAATTGGTTTCCATGTTTAAAGCACAAATTTTAGTTTTTGCAAAATTAAGCTTAGCATAACCCAAAACTTAATTTAAAGCTTTATTTTCAATTGATATCTCAATTGATATTTTAAACATGCATAAGCTTATGAAAAATGAAATTTTTTATCATGTTTTTCAATTGGTATCAATATGCTTCAATCTCATATTTGTTATAAATTTACAATTGATATCAATATGTATTTGAAAAATTAAAAATTTTGTAATGCTTATTTACAATTTGGTATCTTAAAAATTGAGTGTTTTACAAGAGCTCTGATACTTTTTAAAATATTTTTGATTTGTATTACCTATATACAAGGAGAGCTTAACATCTCTTCTACATATAGATTCATGTTGAGTGTATCTTTTATTGAGGAGCTTGACAGCTCTTCTTTATGTGATACACGTGTGTAGGGGGAGCTTCACATCTCCTCTTATGCATTACATATTATACGTTATGTGAATTAGGGCTTGTCATCCCTCTTTCATGTAATGTATATGTGTAGGGAAGTTACTTTTTACCGTCTTCCTCTTCATGAATGTATATCGCATATAAACTTTTATTGACTTATCTGATTACCCCTTATTGATCTCTTTGTTTATGACAAAGGGGAGAAAATTTTTGTTGATTTTGTTTTTACCCCTTTGTTGATGATTGACAAAAAGGGGAGAAAGATTTTGGATTTATATACATGTTTTGTGAAAAAGGATTGTTTATGCATATATGTTTTGTTTTGCAAATAGGAGAAAAAGAATTTGATTTGTTTTATGCTTGATTGGCATGTTTATCTCCTTGATTTGCATACATGTTTATGAGCATACATTGCATATTTATTTATTATTTGTTATGCATGAGTTAGGGGGAGCTTCTTTGAAGCTTTACTTTAATCCATGCATATATAACTTCATGAGTTTTGTCATCATCAAAAAGGGGAGATTGTTGGCCCAAAGGCCATCACTCTAGTTTTGATGATGATCAACTCATGTAGTTATAGTACTAATGATCTTGTGTTTAATTAGTGACAGATTCATGATCAAGATCTTAGTGGTGCATAGCTTCAACAAAGGATTTAAAGTCAAGTTTTGGAGCTAGCACGGTGTTTGGACCAAGTCAAGAAGGCTTCAAGTGAAGACTTCAAGAAGATGAAGACTTGTGTCTAGGTTTGTTTTTATAAGATTTTGTTTTAGATAAAATGTAAAGGATAGAATAGTTGGTGGATTGCTCAAGTACATATACACACACACTCTTGATAGTTTTGTTTTTACAAAAGAATTTTTATTTTAGAAAATATAGTTTTGGTTTTTGGTACTTCTCATATACATGTTTTAACCAAAACCTTATTAGTGCTTAATGTCAAAACATAGATATTTCACCATGTTTGTGTAGTGGATCATATCCATACACACTATGCTTTAAAAGTTGTTTAAATATCTTGTTTTTGTATTTGGTAAAGGTTTGGAAAAACAAGTTTTGGAAAAACAGTTTTTCATTTGAGCCAATATTTCCAAGTTACAAAAATAGTCCAAATCATTTATAACATGCCTTGATTTTGTGCAAGCATGTTTGTTTATCAAAGTATATTGGTAAAACTATTTTTGTAGATTTTCTGTGATTTTATGGGATTTTATTTAAGCCAAAACGACCAACTTTTTAATCCCTGATTTTTCTGTACTGGCCTTAGCCGGTCGACCGACGTGCACAGACGTGCACGCCAGTTCTGGCAGGAGGGCCGACCGACCCGTCGACCGTCCAGAGAGTTCTGCTCTCTGGAAAGCCCCGGTCGACTGGGCGGTCGACCGGGCAGAGAGGCTTGCTCTCTGTATCCTGGCCTCGGTCGGCCGACCGGTCGACCGATGGCACAACGGTCTGAAATATGACCGTTGGCCGGTCGACCGAGCGGTCGACCGACAGTTCTGACAGACCCCAACGGCTAATTTTTCTAGCCCTATAAATTTGGGGGTTTGGGCATTGTTTTTCCACAAGATTTTCAAGTGGGTTTTCACCAGTTTTTCCTGAACTATTTAGAGGTTTTCCTCCACTTGATTTAGAGAAAATATTTCCAATCAAAAGGAAAGTTTTATCAAGAGTGTTAAAAGAGATTTCTTGAGTTTTCCTCCACCATCTCTTTCCTTGTTTTCTCACACAACACTTGAGCTATCCATTGCTATATCTGCCTATAGGGTTTTGTTGTGAGAGGATTTTAGGTGATCAAGAGTTGTGATCACCAAAGTTCATCTTTGTTCCTTGAGGAGGCGGACGTGTGTGTTTCGCATTGTTTCGAGTCCTAGTGGGGACTTGGTGGTTTAGAGTTCGTGTGTGAACTCTGGTTTGAGGTGCGGCCTCGGCGAGCTTGTGGGGCTTGCGTGTGTACGGACTAGGGAGTCCGAGAGCTTGTAGGTGTTGCGGCACCGAGTGATCCAGTGGGATCGATTATAGTGGAAATCCTTCGTGTGTCGAAGGGGATGTAGAGCAAGGGTGCTCGAACCTCGAAACAAATCCCTTGTGTTTGCGATTGCTCTCTTTCTCTCTTTGTCCCTTGTTTATATCTTGCATTCAATTATTGTGTTAATCTTTATATGCTTGATATACTTGTGTGTTCATATTGATATACTTGCTTGGGTTTGTTTGCTAACACTTGTATTCAACCAAAGAGCCAACGCGGCACCTCAACCCATATCTAGGGGAATCTCGAGGAGTTTGTCCAGAGCCCTTCACGGGGAATTCGGCAACACTCTTGTGTTATACGTGGTGTTTAGTTTAAATAGTTTGTTTAGGTCATAATAGTTTTTAATTCCGCATTATTTGTCATTAAGTGACCATTGGATTAGCCATCACCTATTCACCCCCCCCCCTCTAGGTGATTTACATTCTTAACCTTAGCTTGAATCCAAAGTTCATGTCGGGAATTGAGGATTCTGTGGAACCTTCCTCACTCGATCTTTGGGATAACTATTATACAATACATGTAGACAAGTTATAAGTAATAATCCTTAAAATATTGTGAAAACATTAGAAATCAACCAAAATGCTCTTACCAGATCTTGCTCAAGCTGGCCATATCCCTTCTGAAGAAAGTAGGTGGAGATACACGTTCAATCTCAGATTTCTTTATTCTTTTTACTTAAAGCCTATTTTAAAAAAATATTGAGTAAGAATTAAAATTTCATGAATTGATCAATGCAAATACAAAAAAATTTGTATTTATGTGTGCACCTGGAAATCTGCAGTAGAACATTAGGCCACGAAGCGTTCCCAGACATCCGCCTCAATGAATTCATACTGTCCCAGGGACTTTGGGTTTCACCTGTGGTGATGAACTCTCTTGTCAACATATTTTTGAGTTGTTTCCATATCTTTCTCGCTGACATTATAAAGGCATGTCTTCTACTCTCATCCAAGTCAAATACAGTCAGCAACAAGTCATATTAATGTTAATAAACAATTAATATAACTTATATAGATAATTAATTATTCTGAATTTACTTACAGAAAGATCATCCCATTATTCTTCATCTCTTTTGGGACATCACGCCAATTCTTGTTGTCAATAGGCACATAATAGCGTACAACATAACTAACATAACTAATTAATTTCTTGTTGATCCTTCCAAGCGAGACATCGTATCACTGGACTCAACCAGATGTTTCCTGCCTTGGTTCCTTAATAAGATGACATCACCCATCTTCGTGATGCATTGAGTCCTCTTTTTCCCGACATTTCCACTGCTATCCCCTAGATCCATATGCCTGTTAAGAAACATAAGCAAAAAAATTTAGAACCTCATTATAATATATGAAATAAGAAACATTAAAAAAAAATGCAAGTTATTGTAAATAGCTTCATAAGTCGACTTATAACTTGGATTAGTCAACTTATGATACAGAAAATAGCTTATAAGTCGACTTATAAAGAATATTAGTCGACTGATCTTGAGAAAGAAGCAGTTTCTATGTTTCTATTGAACACATATTAGTAAACTGGACTGAAGTATAAGTCAGCTAGTTGGAGAGATAAAATAATATTCAAGTCAGAACGGATATTTATAAGTTAACTATAAGGGTTATAAGTCGACTAGACTAGCAAAAGTTGAAATTGTAATTTCTTTTGAGAATTATAAGTCGACTTATAGAAGTTATAAGTCAACTAGTCTGATGAATGTATCAATGTATCAGACTATACACACTAGTTTCTTATCATTAAAACACATTTATCAAGATATAATTATGTGAAGGTCAGATCCAACAAAAATATGCAAACTATTAAACAAATAATACCTTGTACGAAAAAATAAATTGACAAAAATCTTTATTTTTTTTTTCAATTTTTACGACTTTTCTCCACCAATATTCTTTAAAATGATCTTCTCGTATGTACAACTCATTGTCCTCGACAATATTATTCCAATCATCACCATCACTATTATCCCTTCTTGTTAATCCGAGTGAAAAAGAGGGAATATCATCAATATTATTCTCAGTATTATTTATGTCATCACAATCAGGTATAATTTGGCTTCGTGGAGAGAATAATAGACCATTTTTTAGCAGGATCTATGTGTTGTGACAGATTAATATGCTATGATACCAATTGTTACTCTCAGGATCGACATTTGCGAAACTTGCAAATATGATCAATACTTGCAAAAAAAAACTATTGTAAAGCAAACGAGTAATACCTAAATAAAAGAGTAAAAAGAAAGCACACAAGGATTTAACGTGGTTTGGCCTAAACTTGGCCTATGTCCACTGAAAGAGAACTTGAGAGAACTTTATTAATAAATTTGGTACCAAGAGATCTAATCTTTCTCTTGATGAAATAAGATTATTTACTTTCTACTTGAATTTAGCCCTAGATTATAAGAGTGTTTTTTCTCTATACACCTTCAACTTGCTCTTCTCTTTCTTGGCTTTCCCTGGTCTCTTTTATTTAAGAATTCAAAATTTCTCTATTTTTTGAGACAATTACAATGCCTTGTTACAACTTATATTTATAAGATTTTATAATACAAACTCCTATTTGGACTATGAGATGATCTTGGCTTTGGATGGTTGAAGAATCTTAATTAATGCTATTAGGAGTTGATCTCCTTGATCTAGAAAGATTCTGGACCCTTTACTCTTTAGAAATAAACCTTCATTGAATAGAAATTTAATCCAATTCATATCCCACCAAAATAAAAAACCTGCGCCTGAAAAAGAAACTGATTCTGCTTCAGAAACATCACGTATAGTCGACTAGTCTTTAACTAATACCTCAACTAGTTGACTAATAAGTTTAGTTAGTCGACTAACTGTAAAATTGTTTTCTTTCTGTATCCTGCCTAGTCGACTATATATAATCGACTAATATTGTATATTAGTCGACTAATCAATGACTAGTCGACTAATCTGCACCAAAAATGGATCTCTGTTTCTTTCTGGTTCAAGCCATCGTCTTCTCCAACTTACTTGGATCTTCTTGGACCATCATCTCTTCTTGAAAACAAGACAAAATTCTAACAATCTCCCCTTTAACTTGCTTTTCAAGCCTTTAGTAAAACAACTTGAGATTTCAGATTCATATCTTGATTCTTTCCTTAGTTGTAACCGTGCCGTGAAGCATTTAACTCTTGCCCTTTCTCCCCAGGGCCTTTAGCTGATTTACCGTCATGGCTTGGGCCATCTCGGGCCTTGCCTGAATGCATCATTCTCTTTTCCGCAACACTTTGACCCATTTCACGTCTCGTGGCAGTCTTCCTTGAAGTTTCACCTCGCGATGAACTCCCCTCCAAGCTTATCCTTGAAACTCCACCTCGAACTGAGTTTTTCTTCCTTTAACTTGTATAACCCTCCACACTTCTCTCCTTCTAGGATTACCCTGCCTCGTTGGCTAACTGTGATGATATCTTGTTGCACTTGGATCCGGTATCCTTCTTTGTCGAGCACCCTTATGGATATTAGATTGTAGCGTGCCTTCGTGACATACCGGATCGCCTTCAGAGCATGCACCGTCCTATTTTTTTTTGTAACCTTGATCATCTCAGTGCCATGACCTTATAAGCTGAACCATCCACCATCTTGACAATCCTTTCTTCCTTTGCAATCAAAGAGTTGAACAGCTTTTTTTGAGAAAACATGAACCATACTACCTGAATCAAATATCCAGCCTTTATCGTGAGAACTATTATCCTTGTATGAAATCATTAATACTTCAGTTTTCTCTAAACCACCCAATGCTACGCCTGCCTCCGTTACTTGCCCCTTCTTCTCCAAACACTCTTTCTGATGTTTGCAGTCATTTTTTCAATGACCTTCCCTATGATAAAAGTGGCATGCCTTTTACGAGCCCAGACCTTTCTTTCCTTCTCCTCTTCTTTTCCTTCCCATGACCACCAAACCCGATCATCTACTCCTCTCTAATTTGGCCTTTTCCTAATCTCATTAGATAAGAGAGTTGATGTGACCTCCAAGATGAGAGTTCCTTACCATAGAGCATGGTGGTGGTGATGTGATCATATGACTCTGAAAGCAAACTGAGAAGCATCGACGCCTTGTCCTCCTCGTCGATCTTGACATCAACAGTTAAAAGCTCGCTGAAAACCTTGTTGAAGAAGTTTAGATGCTCTAACACTGCTATCCTTTCGTTCATGTGGAGCCCATAAATTATTTCTTGAGATACAACTTGTTGGAGAGGCTTTTTATCATACACAATGTTTCTAGCCTTGATCACAATTCTTTAGCCATTTCTTTATCCATCATTTGTACATCACCTCGTCTGCAAGACATAGTTGATCATGCTTGCCGCTTTTAGACCCATCTCCTTCTAATCCTCATTTGACATACCTGCAAGTTTTGCTAACTTACCCTGCAAGGTCCAGTGATGACCCTGTTGCACCAGCAATGCCATCACCCTCTTTTGCCATAAGCCAAAGTTTTCTTTGCCAGTGAACTTTTCGACCTCAAACTTTATCATAGAACTTTTTATCTTAACATATCGCCCTTTGTCAACCTTTAACTCTGAAACCAATTGTTGTGACAAATTGATATGCCATGATACCAATTGTTACTCTCAGGATTGACATTTATGAAACTTGACAATATGATCAGTATTTATAAAGAAAACTATTTAAAATAAACTAGAAATACCTAGATAAAATAGTAATAAGAAGACACACGAGAATTTAACGTAGTTCGGCCCAAACTTGGCCTATGTCCACTAGAGAGAACTTAAGAGAGCTATATTAATAAACTTGGTACAAAGATATCTAACATTTCTCTTAATGCAACAAGATTATCTACCTTCTACTTGAACCTAGACCTAAATTACAAGAGTTTCTTCTCTCATGCACCTTCAACTTGTTCCTCTCTTTCTTGGCTTTCTCTAATCTCCTTTATTTGAGAATTCAGAATTTCTCTATTTTTTGAGACAATTACAATGCTTAGTTGTAACTTTTATTTATAGGATTTTATAATACAACTCCTATTTGGACTAAGAGATGATCTTGGCCTTTGAATGGTTGAAGAATCGTGATCAATCTTATTAGGAGTTGATCTCATTGATCTAGAAAGATTCTAAACTCTTTAATCTTTAGAAACAAACCTTCATTAAATAGGAATTTAATCCAATTCGTATCTCACCAGAATAAGAAAACCTGCACCAGAAAAGAAAACTAATTCTGCTTCAGAAACGCCGTGTATAGTCGACTATTTCTTAAGGCTAATCGACTAATACCTCTAATTAGTCGACTAATAACTTATTTAGTCGACTATTGTAAAACTATTTTCTCTTTGTAACTGATCACACACGTGCATTGCATGTTTTCATATCATATATGTCACACTTCTTTATTTTTATTTAAATAAAACTCTACTATTAATATTTTATGTTTAATGGCGTGTAGGGTAATTAAGGAAGAAAAAAGAGAGATAGATAGATTTATCGAATTAAATCCAAAAGTTCAAAAAAAAGGAGATCGATTTAAATCCAAAGATTCTAAAGGCCATCTTATCTGAAGACCAGGTATATCAGATGAGATAATATCATTCAAATTCAAAAGAAAAATGGATTAGAAGAAGACCCTATCGATTTCACAAAGGATAAAGAGATAGATCGTCAAATCTAAAGCTGAAATTTAAAATCCAAAAGGATAAATGGATAGAGAAAAGATTAATGAATGAGATGAAGTAATTTTAGACTAGATATATTTTAATATTTGAATCATAATTTTGCTACAGAAACTCAAATCTAATGATTCAAGATGATCTAGAAAGAAGATTTAAAGGGTTACAACTCTTATGCTGATCACTATTTCTAATTATATCATTTAATAAGTTATATTCAGCAATTAATATGCCAATAAGCTGCAGATCAGAATTGAATATCCACATCAAATCAAGTTTGGAGATAAGGGGAGAATTCAAATTCAGAAGTAGCTAGCTCTTCCTATCTTTCGACTCATTTCTTTATCCATTTCTATCCTATAAACACCCAACACATCAGAGGCAGAGGAGCAATCAATCAGAGAATAGAATAGATTTCTGCATAGGTTTAACTTAGGTTTTTCTTTCTTTTTTTAATGTAATTTTTATGTAACTGAGATCGAAGAAGAGTTTCATGAGAGAAAAAGAGTGATACTTGTACTGAGAGTGACATTGGCCTTCGAAGTTGCCTCGCACTTGTAAGTGCCATTGATGGCCCATGGTGATGAACAACCATTTCTATGGTAATATAGCTTGCACCTTCGTTTCGTAGTATAGATCGGGAATGGGGAAGATCTCATCTATCATGCTTCGCTCGCCTTCAAGCAAAAGTATACCATTGACAAGGATTTCAGGTAGGTCATCAACTAGAAGAAGTAGGTAAGTTCTTTAGTTTTCTTTTGCTTTCTTTTAATCCTTAGTTTAGATCACTACCATCTCTCAACTAATTTATTCACTTTTTTATTTTTCTTTGTATAAATCCATTTTCTATTTTCTCCACCTTCTCAATCTACCACTTTCTTCTTAACTTAACTATAACTCTTTTTTATTTTCTTTTCAAGAATTAAAAGAAGAACTTTAATCATTTTAAGTAAATTAAAAGAGAACTTACATAAAGCTTCCATCGCCAGTCCCTCCTTGTAGATCACGACCCGCATAGCCACTCGCTATAGTGGTAGCATTGAGCACTTGCACACTTCTATTCTCAAGTTTTGAAATTCTGTATTTTTCTGTATGCAGGTTCCAATTCAATCAAAATTTTGGCCCCGTTGCTGAGGGAGGGACGGTAAGTAACTCTTTTTTTACTTTATTAATTAACTTTTTCTCTGTTCTTGGTGTACAGGTTTAACAATAAGAAATATTTTTTACTGCACTAGACATATAAGTGGACTTGGACTCTGCTCAAGAAAGCAGAGCCCAGAAACCCTCATATTTGCTGCATTTCCGTGGCAATTTGAGTGAACTACTACCCTATATTTTTTAAGGTTGGCTGAATTTCAAAGTTTAAATATCTATAGCAATTTATTTTCTTGTTTGACTCACTGTACATACATTTTTAATTTAACAGTAAAAGGTTGATTGTAAATGCTAATAACAATTTAGACTTTGCATTTAGGCATGTTTCTATTTCGTTATATTTTCTATTTACTGTTGAAGAGTGCTGGAGCCAAGGTAGTGTGCATAACATTTAGTATAAGGTTCATTTTCGTATGAAATATTGCTTGAGTTTTACTTTTTCTATATACTTGTACACTACACTAAACTGATTTAAGGGCCTGTCCTATAAACAAGATAAGTGAGAAAGTCATTCCCCTCCCTTCCCCACCCTTAACCCACAAATAATCTCCTTACTCACTAACTCAAGCCTAACTAAAAACTGAGTAGACGTTGGCCCTAGGGACGTCTTGGACTCAAATAGGAGACTGACCTAAGGGGAAAGTTGATTAGAATTTGACTCTTACTAAATCGCTGTCAAAGGTTGGGGATTAATGAGGCGAAACCTCGAAGAACAGTGGTTTGGCATAATTAGGCCCGCTGCTTAGGCACGGATACCTCCCACTAATCTTGTCCCTACCTGACTGATTAACTTGTGGTCAGATTCTGCAATATATCCCTCATGGACAGTCTAACCGGTTAGGAGTCGTCTAGGTCTAAGGTTTATCCTAACTTAGGCTAGATTTTTCATTTTATTTGTTTGTTTATTTATTTGTTTTTGATATTTCTTGTGTGATATGGCTTATAACAATAATTTTTTCAATTTTAATGGTAATCCATATTACAACTCGACCTCTTATTCGGATATTATCAACCCGGCATATCATAACTTTAACCAACAAACTGTGCTGGATTGGTCTTATCCGAATTAATACATGCCCCAGTCTCAATACTATGAACAAGACTGGAATAATCATCACTACTCTTCACAGAGTCAATAGAAATACAACTCCCTCAAGTCATATTGTCAACCACCAATCCAATATTCAGTCTACAATTTTTCTAGTCATAATCAACCAATAGAAGAAAAATCTGAGGCTATGAAAAGTATAGAGGCTATGATTGAGCCCCAAGAACAAAAGCTGAAAATGATGGACTCACAATTCCCATAAATTCAAGATCCTTACTCCTAGTTCCAAGTCCCACAACAAGAAGAAGAACCTACGAACTCAGATAGGAGTATGGAAAACCTAATTCAGTCCGAAAATATTTTTTTTTCCAATCTATCGATAGGTTAGAAGCACAAATGAGTCGTTATATCAACATAGTGAAAGATAAGAATGAGGAAACTCTACCTAACACATGTTCGACCATTCCTAATTACCCTAGCCATATTGATAGGAACGAAGAATCTTGGTGTCTTGGAGACTTTGATCAAGACTCAATTTCTTCACACAAATTTGAACTTGACCAATTTCAAACCTTGAACAAATTGGCAAGTTTTTCGTTTAATGAGAATAAACTTGAATGTGAATGTGACCTTGTCCCCAACCTTGTGAATCAATTTCCATTTTCGACTTTATGTTAACTCTGGTATCATTACTAATTTGGATCAATTTTCAGAGCCAATATTTATTCCTATACCCATAGATGTAGAAATTGAATCACCAAATTTGGATAGTCACATTCCTTTGATGGGAGAAGAATGTAAATTTTAATTCTTTGATTTGGACTCAACTCTTGAACTAAAACTGACTCTCGAACCCAAAGTTGATTTTCCTAGTTAGTAATGGCTTCCGAACGTATCACTCTTGAATCCAAGTCAATTATTCCACCAAATCACATTCTTTAGTTGGACATAGGTATTGACCATAATGACCCAGTGATAATTTTTCAAGACTGGTCGTGTAAAGAGAATAAGTTTAATGATAGGATCTTCCATGATCCTATTCAAATTGGGAATTGTAATTATGTATATAGAAAAGAGGTGAATAAAGGTGGGTTCCGTGAACTATCACATTATCTTGATTGGATAGCAACACTTGACCCAATCCAACCACCACCGAAACCACCACCTTAAGGTAATATTTTTCTTTTCTTTCTTCTTTTTCATGCATCTATGCAGTCATTCATGCATTGAGGACAATGCATGAGATAGGTGTGGGGAGGGTTCTAACATAACATAGGTTTTCTTTTATTTAAAATAAAAAAATTAACATTTTTCTATCTTAAAAAAAAAAATTTTTTTAAAAGAGAGCAATATTTGGCATATGTTTTGTAAGAAATTAAGTCAATTTTAAGGAATAGGAGAATTATGATTGGATTTCTTATACTTTGTCAAAATAAGATTATTTGTTTGCTTTCTAAATTTTGAAAGAAAATTTAGAAAAATGATTTAGTCTTGATCTTTACCTTGATGAAATATGCATGCTTTATACACTTATACACTTAGGGTTCAAAAACAAAGATTCTTATGCCTCATATAAAAAAAAGAAAAAATATATGTATTTATATAAAAAAATCCTCTGATTAAGCTTGGCATTTGTGCTTCATAAAGCATAAGTATTCACGCTTAAAAGTGATCCATATAATAAAATCCTTAGTTTTGTTGCCTTATTTGCTCGAGTCCTTTCGTTCTTGGGGTGTTTTCTCACCCGGTGCCTTAAGACCATCCGGTTTGGGAGTCACCGATTAAAGGCTCATTACATGATCAAATTAGAAAGCCTAATAGAACTAAAGAATAATAGCACCAAGAATATAAAAATAAATAAATAAAATAACGCGTAAGAGTTAGAGTGAAAGAACCTTTAGTTAAAATTTCACGGTCATAAAAGGTGCATATGACTTAGAGTAAAGTAATAGAGTAGATGTGAAATACAGTTTGACTCCTTACCTTGATTGATAACAAATTTTTTAATAGAGACTAAGTTTAGCAATGAAAATTTTGATTTTTCTATAACTTATAGATTACTTGAACTCTTACAATAATGCTTCAAATATTTTTTTCTCTTTTTCAAAATGCTTTTCGAAAATACTAACACTTTGTTTCTTTTTTTTTTATGGGTTTTGTGGGTGCAATTCACTGAAAAACTCATCCTCTAGGAGTAACCTAGAGGTTTAACGGCTTGTTCTACACATGCTCAGTGTAATCGCGTGACTTGCGAAAGTGGTCTAATGATCTTAGATTTAGTTTTGATGTTTTGCTTGAGGACGAGCAAAAGATAGGTACGGGGGTGTGTTCACACACGTGTATTGCATATTTTCATATCATATGTGTCACATTTATGCATTTTTATTTAAATAAAACTCTGCTATTAATGTATTTTCATGTTTAATAGCGTGTAGGGTAATTAAGGAATAAAAAAAGAGATAGACAGATTTATCCATTTAAATCCAAAAGTTCAAAAGAAAGGGGATCGATTTAAATCCAGAGGTTCTAAAGGCCATCTTATCTGAAGACCGGGTATATAAGATGAGATAATATCATTCAAATTGAAAAGAAAAATGGATTAGAAGAAGACCCTATCGGTTTCACTGAGGATAAAGAGGTAAATCGTCAAATCTAAAGTTGAAATTCAAAATCCAAACGGATAAATGAATAGGGAGAAGATCAATGGATGAGATGAAGCAATTTAGACTCGGATTCAGACTGGATATATTTTAGTATTTAAATCATAATTTTTGCTACTAAAACTTAAATTTGGTGATTCAAGATGATCCAGAAAGAAGACTTAAAGGGCTACAACCCTTAAGTTAATCACTATTTCTAATTTTATAATTTTATAAGTTATATTCAGCAATCAACATGCCAACAAGTTACAGATTAGAATTGAATATCTATATCAAATCAAGTTTGAAGATAAGGAGAGGATTCAAATTAAGAAATAGCCAGCTCTCCCTATCTTTTGACTCATTTTCTTATCCATTTCTATCCTATAAATACCCCACACATCAGAGGCAGAGGGGTGATCAAGCAGAGAATAGAATAGATTTCTGTATAAGTTTAACTTAAGTTTTTCTTTCTCTTTTAATGTAATTTTTATGTAACTGAGATCGAAGAAGAGTTTCATGAGAGAACAAGAGTGATGCTTGTACTGAGAGTGGTCTTCGCAGTTGCCTCACCCTTGTAAGTGTCGTTGATGGCCTATGGTGATGAACAACCATTTCTATGGTAATATAGCTTGCACCTTCGTTTCGTAGAATAGATCGGGAATGGGGAAGATCTCATCTGTCATGCTTCGCTTGCCTTCAAGCAAAAGTACACCGTTGACAAGGATTTCAGGTAAGTCATCTACCGGAAGAGATAGGTAAGTTCTTTAGTTTTCTTTTTCTTTCTTTTAATCCTCATTTTAGATCACTACCATCTTCCAACTCTTTTATTCACTTTTTTATTTTCTTCATATAAATCAATTTTCTATTTTTTTCACCTTCTCAATCTACCACTTTCATCTTAACTTAACTATAACTCTTTTCATTTTCTTTTCAAGAACTAAAAGAGGAATTTTAACCATTTTAAGTAACTTAAAAGAGAACTTACAAAAAGTTTCAATCGGTAGTCTCTCCTTGTGGATCACGACCCGTTGATCGGTCATATATATTGCATATATATTGTCATATTACCATACTTATTATCTAATAAATCCTATTAATAAGTCTTGCTTTTCTTTATAAAATGCAGGTCCATTGCTAAAAGAAAGGGAGAGAAACGAGCCCAAAAGCCCATCAAAATTCTGATTTAATTCAGAATTACTTCGAAATCAGAAAATTAGGGCAGATCACGGCAAATCAGAGAAGTTGAAAACCAGTTAAAACAAATCTTACCAAATTAAATCAGTTAAAGCCAAAGATCAAAGGCAGTTTCATTAAATCCAGAGCTGAAATGGGAAAACCAGCAAGAGTTAAAGGTGTATCACCAAATAAGGGAGTATCACCAACTAGGTGTGGCCACCTGGCTAACACCATGGCCTCGAAAACACGGCCAAATCTGCGTTTTCACGGCTTGGTTAGTTTTTTTTAGGGGGAGCATTTGCTCCCCTTATCTTCGTGCGTCCTCCCCCGTTTGGTTTTTCCCTATAAATACCACATTTTCAGAGAAAAAGGGATCGAAATATAGTTTGAGTTTTTCTCTTTATTTTTATGGTTTAGATTCTTTGTTAGATAGTATTGAGAAGTTGTATCTCTGTTTTTTTAATTTATAGCTCAGTCCAAATACCAGTGAGAGAGAGGAAAAGAGTGATTGTAACCTGAAGTTGAAGTAACATCAATAAAGGATCAAGATTTCTCTCTTCTTCTACAATTCACGGGTATATCTCATTTTATTTACATGTCTTGCTTTACCTTAATTATGAGTAGCTAAATTTGTTTTTCTGGGCTTACTATCATCTCTTTTCGATCCCTCTCTTGTTTTGAATGATTTTGGTGTAAAGAACCTAACGAAATCATATGTATGCCTTAAACTAAGTCTTTCTTCTATGAAAGTGTTCTAGAAGGCACATGAGGATGGGTTTGAATTTTTAAACTTCTATTTTTTTTAAAAAATATCACTTGAACTTGTTTTTATTTTATACTTAAAAGACAACTTGATGATTTAACATTTAGTTCAAGAGAAATTTTTAAGAAAAAGAGTTAAAATTTTCCAAACAATCTTATTTGTTTTGCTTAAGACTTTTGAAAATCAAGCTTATGTTTTTTGCTTATGATCAAGTTGAGCCACGGAGAACTTCAAGAGAAGAACATATCGTTGAGTAGTAAGATAGTGAGCCCAGATCTTTTTCCTATATTAAAAACAACAAATCAATCTTCAAGCTTTTTAAAGATCACCTTTTTCAAAGCCTTCTCTAAGTTTTCAATTTTTCTTTTAATCACTTCCTTACTTTCCATTCTCTTTTTCAACATAAAAAACACCGACACCATTATTTGCTTTTTAAACAAAATATCGAAAAACTTTCATTGCATTCCTCTCATGAACACGACCCGTCAGCACAATGCTAGACGGTAATTCTCACTGCTTTCACTTGCAATCACCTGCGTAGCCACTCGCTATAGCGGTAGCATTGAGCACTTGCACACACTTCTATTCTCAAGTTTTGAAATTCCGTATTTTTCTATGTGTAGGTTTTAACTCAATCAGTAACATACCTAGTCGACTATATATAGTCGACTAGCATTGTGTATTAGTTGACTAATCAACTTACTAGTCAACTAATCTGCATCAAAATTGGATCTGATTCTTTTTGCTTCAAGCCATCGTTTTCTCCAACTTATTTGGATCTTTTTGGACCATCATCTCCTCTTGAAAACAAGGCAAAATTCTAATACCGTGATGTAAAATACTTGTTTTGGCTGTAATGTTAATATGAATATGTCCTCTTTGCGACCCTCTTTATTAAGATCCACTAGAGTGAATCCTAACTCATCGACCTTGACGCCATTATTGTTCTCCACCCACTTACATCAAAAAACAGATACACGAAACATGATGTAATCTTACTCTTATATATCCTTGATCACCCCATAGTATGACATGTTTGCAAATACGAGTTTGTTGTCTTTGGCACTGAATATATGCATTGACTAAAGCACTAAGGTCACCCCCACTGTTTTGCACAGTACACTTGCCATCGTGTGATTTTGTGTAAAAACAATAACTATTTGTAGGATATCCATGATAAGATAAGACGTCCATGCGAGGCCTATTCGCTAACCATCTCAAAGTTTCAAAAATACAATTTGATTTAGTCGACAATTAATTAGCAACTCGAATTCGGAACCAATTAATGAATATTTTATTGTGTTCATCAATTGCCCACTTCTTCCTTCTTGATTTAGTTGGATTGATGCGCCTTATATATTTCATGTGCTCATTTATGTAAGTTTGTACTTCATCAGTGTTATTCAAGACATCTATGTGCTTGGCACACTAAGTCATGTTATTCAAGACATCTATGTGCTTGGCACACTAAGTCACGTAACCAACCCAATTAAAATTTTACCATTGATGGTAGTTCTTCTAGTACACACCATCTTAGGAAATCTTATAGTTCAACATTTGATAACTATTTATTACAAAATTTAACTGCCTCTTCCTATGTGTAACATTCAACAATGCAACCTTTGAGTTAATTTCGATTTCTGACACACTCTTTCAATATTTTCATGTATCGCTCAAATGGATATATTCACCTTAAGAAGACCGGACCATATAGTCTAACCTCTCTAACCAAATGAACTGTTAGATGCACCAGATATCAAAAAATGAAGGTGAAAAATACATCTCAAGGTGGCACAGAGTAATCATAACATCCTTCTGCAACTCTTCCAGTTTTGCTGGGTCAATTACGTTGCTATACATTGCATTGAAGAAAAAATAAAGTCAAGTAATGACATTACAAACATGTGTCGGCAATACAGAACATATAGCCACACGTAGTAACTGTTACATCAATGCATGACGATCATAAGATTTCAATCTAACTAGCTTTAGCTCTTTCATAGACACAAGACTTTAAATATTTGATGAGTAACCACTTGACACATTAATGCCAACAAGACATTTACATAATTCTATCTTCTTCTTTTTAGACAAAGTATGTCATGTTGGCAGTAAGTATGTATTTTGGTCCCTCTTCTGTGGTGCCAACTGCTCACGTATACACATTTCTACCAAATCTAATCTAAATTTGACCATGTACTTGGCTTATCAGGTATATTGAGTAATGCGCCAATAATACTATCGAATACATTCTTCTCAATATGCATGACATCAAATAGTGTCTCACAAACAAAAATTTTCATATAGGAGATAAAAAAAAATTGACCTCTTCTTCCACACATTTTTTTCAACAGTATTTTGATCTGAGATGGTTCACTCATTGATACCTCTTCACCGATCAATGCCTTTGGAACACTTTCTTCTTCTGTAGATTCATTAAAAGCTTCTCGTAGCCTCTGATAATGGTGGGACTTGGGCAAAAATCTCCGGGTGCTAAGGTAAGATGTTTTTTTTCATGCTTTAATTGGATAGAAAATATGTTTTATCACATACAACACATGCCTTGTGTCCTTTCACACTGCAACCTCACAAGTTTTCATATGCTGAAAAATCATTGATTGTCCAAAATATTATAGCTCAGAGCAACACATTTTTCTCACATTATCTTTAAGTCTTCTTTAAAGGGTGCCAAATAAACATCTAGATCATTTCCTGACTATCTGGGACCCGAGATTAGCAATAACAATATTATAAACTTGCGCTTCATGCACAACCAGGGAGGAAGAATATAAATTGTCAAAATAACTAGCCATATACTGTGTGTATTGCTCATGTTACTGTGGGAATTTATTCCATCAGACAAAAGATCTATTCAGCGATTCCTGGCATCAGACCCAAAATCGAGAAACTTTGAATCAATCATATTCCATTGCAGTGAATCAGTCGGATGCCGAAGCATATTATCATAACTCCTCCTGTCTGAGTGCCACAATAAATTTTTCAAATGTTCTGCATTCCTACACATGCGTTTAAATTTAGGTATTATTAAAAAATACTATAATTTCTTTGCTGCAATTTTATGCTTACTTTTCTTGTACCTATCCACTTCACAAACCGAACAACTCTCCAAACCTAATAATTCTTTCTGTACAAAATAAGTACAATCATTAGGGCAAGTGTTTATCCTCTTATAGTTTAGTCCCATAGAGCGAAGGATCTTTTTGGCAACGTATGTATAATTTAGAAGTTCATTATCCTCGGGAAGCATATCTTTTAAGTGACTAAGTAAGGCGGTAAAACTCTTATCGCTCCACCCATTTTTTTCTTTCAAGTTGTACAATCTCAACACTGCATACAATTTAGTGAATTTTGAACAACCAATATGCAAAGGTTTTTCTATATCATCTTTTAAGCTCTCGATTAAATGTGAGAGATCCATAAAGTGTTCTTCTACATCATTATTCATTTCTTCTAATTTATCACCCTCACAACAATAAACTTTTTCTGTTTCATCATATCTTCTATCATCTGAAGTAATCAGTCTTTCTCTTGCACTCTCATTATACGATATCCATCTTGTATAACCTTGTCAATCCCATTAATGAAAATGGTCTTTTAATACTTCAACCCTAACTTTGTCAAAGTAACCGCATCTTATGCAAGGACACTTAATACGATTAGCTACATTGGCATGCTCAACAGCAAACTTGTTAAACTCTTCTATACTATTCTAATATTCGGTACTTATCCTATTAGCATTCATCCATTTTCAATCTATTTTTACCTAGTTAGTCTAGACATCAAAAATAAAATATTAAATTTATCATGTAATGAGTAAATTTTCTTATGCACAAATATCAAGCATGTCACACAAACACACAAAAAAACATATCAACTGGCAAATGATATTGAGATGATGTGGGGACAAAACATGGCCGAGGAGCTTTGATTTTTATAAGATGAAGATAAAATTAAAACTCATGATCATTAAGTGTTTAGTCCTAATGAGACATGTTATGCTTCTATTTAATGAAGAACAATTTTGTTTTCTGATGCTTAACTCTCCATTTAAGTACAAAATATATTATGGGGGGCCTCTCCTTGTGCATTTTGGATAGAAAGGGCATGGATACTTTCTTGCTTAAAAGACGTGATTCCATTGGATGGTACATCACACATCATTCTATTGTTGTTTTATGATTTCACTTTTGCCTCTTTCTCCAAGTTGATAAGGTTTGGTAACCTTCTCTCTCTCTCTCTCGGTAACTAAAGGGGATGAGTCATTGTGAAGACTCTTTATAACCCTAACAAAGATTAATTAAGTTCACGCGCTAATTAATTAATAACCTAAGTTGCTATCAACAAATTTGATTAGCAATTACTTTCTGCTCCCAATCCAAGGCCAGCCTCCCCCTCCCCCCTCTACCTCTTCCCGCCAACCTATTCCCCCCCTCCCCTCTCCCCTTTCCCCCTTAGTCTCACATAACAACCACACATGCATACACACACACACCCCACTAACACCAACACAACCAGGTAAAAAGATGAATAAAAGAAGGATGGTAGAGATCAAACTCACCGCCGACAGAAAATCACCACGGATAAAGAACCACCGAATCAATTGACGACACCACTGCCATAGTTTCCACCGTCGTCGCGCTCAAAAAGATGAGAGTAATTAGGGTTCAAAGTAGAGAATTGAGAAAAGATGGAAGCAATCCAGTAAAGAGGGCAGGATTTAAGATAAAATTCGTGGCGCGATCTTCAAAATTATATTTCACGCCAGTTCTTAAAAAGAACCAATGCTAATAATGTATATTCCGCATCGGTTACATAAAAAATCGACGCTATATATTAAATATTCCGTGACAATTCAGTAAATAACTGACATTGAATATTTTTATTTTATGTTTAAAATTTTTATTAAACTATAAGCATCGGTTACTAAAAGAACCAATGTTGAATAAACTGTTCCACGTTGATTATTTTCATAACAAACATTGAATGTTTTCTTTTTTAATTGAAAATACTCAGTAGCAGCTAAAATTCATTTTATTTACAAAATTGACACCGTGTTCTGTTTCGTCTCGGGTGTGGTTCGAACCGACGTGAAAGGTATGGCATTTTATCTCATTTTCTATACTAGTGTTAGGAGTTGATCTCCTTGATGAAGAAGAATTCTAGATATTTTAATCTTTAAAAACAAATCTTTATTGAATAGAATCTGAATTCTATTTGAACTCCACTAGAAAAGAAAACTTGCATGCGCTTGAAAAGAAACTGCTCATGCTTCAGAATCAACTGTTTAGTCGACTTTTATCATGAATATTAGTGGACTAATCCCTTCCATTAGTCGACTTATAAAACTTATAAGTCCACTCCTGATAATACTTCCTTTCTGTATTCCTTTTAGTCAATTGTATAGTTGACTAATCTAAGCATTAGTCGACTATATAGCTAACTAATCTGCTCCACCTTGATTTGCTTCTTCTGCTTCAAGCCATCATCTTTTCCAACTCAATTGAATCTTCTTGGTTCATCATCTCCTCTTGAAAATAAGACAAAATCTTAATAATCTCCACCTTGACTTACTTGTCAAGACTTTAGCAAAACACCATGAGATTTTAGATTACTACCTTGATATTTTCCTTTGTTGCAACCGTATCGTGAAGCCTTTAACTCTTACCCCTCTTCCCAGGGCCATTGGTTGTTTATCGCCATACCTTGGGCCATCTCAGGCCTTCCCTGAATGTACCTTTTCTTTAGTTGTCCTGCAATATTTAGTCCCTTTATAATTTTCTGTGAAACTCTACCTCGAAGTGAGCTCCCTTCAAGCTTTTCATTGAAACTCCACTTTGACTTGAGTTTCTTTCTTTTAACTTGCATTGCATTTACACCACCACTAGCAAATACCCGCTTGGTGATGCCTTCCAGGCAATGTGGTCCCGCTGGTCTTGAGGCAATCTGCCGTTATAATACTGCCAAGATCCTAATGGGCCTTCACGCCACACACTGCCATAGTCTTCCACTAATCACTTAGGGATGGTCTACCTTCTATTGATGTTTTAACCTCGAGACTCACCCTCTTCACATAATTGTCATCGTCTTATCGGGCCTTCTCACCACACACTGCCATGATTTTCTTTCCATCAAGACTGTCATCCACCACTGCATAGATATTTTTCAAACCTATCATCCTTCTATTGATGATCTTCAAACCTAATAGATTCACCAAGGCATACAATAATCTCACCGTGTCACGACTAACCCATCATAACTTTGACCGTGATCTCCTTCGATTCTTTTACAGAACTGCATAAAACCTGCACTAAACATTGAAATTTCCTCGATCTGCACCCGCCATTGCATCCAAAACGCTGAAAAAATTGACATCTTGATCGCCTGAATCTGACTACAATTGCATGATCCATATTCTGATCAGTTTCATTCATTGGTCGTCTTTATCAACCTTTCAATGTTTTTTCCTTTGATTTTTTGAGTTTGCTGTCTATACCAACAACAAATACACCTGAAGTCCTACATGGGATACCTTGTGTGATGCGTCCGTGAGCTTGTCGAGATCGCCTTTCTGTCCGTCGTTGGCGATGATCCGATCATAGCCTTTGCATCTACCACATTCAGATCTGAGCATCATTGATCCTTGATGACACCACCTTGATCAATATACTCCAAAGTTCATCAATCTTTACCTTAGAATAAATCTAAACTTTCTTTGTTGTCTTCTTCGCATTGATGCCTCTGCCGAACTTTATCGACTTGACATCTCCTTCTCCATCTTGATCACTTGAAACTTGAACGAACACCATCAGCTCTGATACCAATTATTGCGTGCATAATCTGGGATGCCATACTTACTATGTTATCCATTGTTGGGAGATATAGAGATCCACACCGATGACCTCAAACACACCATGAGATCGATTATGTCGAGCATACAAGATGAATATTAAAAGATAAAAGAAGAAGAACACAAAATTTAACGTGGTTCTGCCCCAACTTGTCTTACGTCCATGAGAAGAGAAATTGAGAGAGCTTTATTAATAAACTTGATACAAAGAAATCTAACTTTCTTCTTGATCACACAATATTATTCGCCTTTCCCTTGAATCTAGACCTAAATTATAAGTGTACACCTTCTCTCTATGCACCTTCAACTTGCTTCTCTTTTTAACTTGGCTTCTTTATAGCCTTACATTATTGTTCACTATAACTTTTTTCTCTTCTTCTCCTCCATCTAAATCCTAGGTTACAACCTTTATTTATAGAGTTTAAAATCCAAACCCTATTTTAACTCTGAGATTATCTTGGTCGTTGGATGCTTGAAGAATCTTGACCAATCCTATTTGGAGTCGATTTCCTTGATCTAGAGCAATTCTAGACCATTTAATCTTTAGAAACAAACTTTCATTGAATAGAATTTGTATCCTATTTAAACTCCACCAGAAAAAGAAACTCGTACGCACCTGAAAAGAAACTACTTGTGCTTCAGAAACAGCTGATTAGTCGACTAATCCCTCCCATTAGTTGACTTTTAAAGCCTATAAGTCTAGTTCTGTATAATACTTTCTTTCTGTTTCCTATCTAATCCACTGTATTGTAGACTAGTCTAAACATTAGTCGACTATATAGTCGACTAATCTGTTTCACCTTGATTTGTTTTTTCTGCTTTAAGCCATTGTCTTCTCCAACTCGATTGGATCTTCTTAGTCCATTATCTCCTCTTGAAAATAGGGCAAAATCCTAACAGTCAAGAGATCTATTTAGGACCTGTTTGGTTCCCGAAAGAGAGAAGAAGAGGTAAGAGAGGAAGGGAAGAGAGATTGAAGAGGGGAAGAGTTCTTCCCCTCTTCTTGGGTTGCTATTTGGCTGGGGAAAGATGGAAAGAAGGAAGAAAAAGTTAAAAATTAAAAATAAAAAAACCCCAAGGTCACCTTTTGCTCTCCTCTCTCTCCTCTCCTCTCTCCTACCTCCGCCTAGATCCGCGAGCTACAAACCTCTGCCGCTAGATTTTTTTTTGGAGAATCATTTTTTCCTTTCTTCAGTGACCTAGGTGCCACATCAAATGCCAGCAGGAGGAAGAGGTTCTCTTTCTGCAGCCTACAAACAAGGTGGAGAGAGGAAGATGTTGACCTAAAGGTCCATAACTCTAGTTTTGATGATAATTATCTCATGTAGTTCTTATACTAATGATCTTATGATTGTTTAAGTTACAGTTTAACAAGATCCTAGTTTGTTTGTATAGCTTCAATAAAAGACTCAAAGTCTAGATTGAAGCTAACACTCATGGATTCAAGAGCTCGAGTGCAAAGAATGCACTATATACTGAAGAGGGAGTCAAACTCGAGGAATCAAATTTTGAATATGTTGAAGCATCTCCAAAAGAATAGAAGAATTCATATATGTAAGATTTAGTTTTGTTAAAATCTTATTTAGAGTTTGGAAAGCTCATTGATATACACACACACACAAAATTGATATCAAGTTTTCTTGCAAAAGATCAAAAGATTTTTAGTTTTGAATTTTACTTTTGAAGAAATTCATTTTTGAGAAAAACGATCTTGAAAAGATTTACTTCAAAAATTCTTTTATTTATTGCAAAAGAAGTTTCAAGAGTGTACAAGTCATGTTGATTATTGATCACATCTACTTATTTTAAAGAATTTATATAAACTTATTTTTTCAAGATTTAACAAAGTGTTTTGAAAAAATTTTCAAAAAAAATTTAAATACAAAATGTTTGTAAATTTGGTTGTGTTCGTCGAACGAGCGGCCGACCGGCAGTAGAGCTTCCTCTACCAGTCGATTGCCCAATCGATCGGATATGTACATGCTTATGCATGTATCCAAGCTGTGCATGTCAGGCGACCGACCAGTCGATCACAGAATTTTGCAGGACTTTCTGTTTGTCAATCTCGGTCGACCGACCGGTCGACCAACAGAGTTGCAGAGCACTCTGTTTGAGCTCAGTCGACCATGAAGTCAACGAAAGACTCCAAAGGCAATTTTCTAGCAAAGTGCAGAATTTTGCTTTTAATGACTATATTTTAATTTGGACTTTTACGGTTTATCTCTAAACGGCTATTTTTAATTTTCAATGTCTATTTTTGGTCCTCTATAGATAAGGGCACTGTAGAAAACCCCCACAAGAAGTTTTGCAAGATTTAAATAAAGAGTTAAAAGAGTGTTTAAGTTTAGAGACTTAAAATTCAAATTTCTCATTGTTTTGAGCTTATACTTCAAATCCTTTACAAGTTTTCCTCACCCACATAATCTTAGAACTTCCATTCTCTTTACAAGATTGTAAGATTGTGTTGTTGAGTGTTTGTGATCTTGAGATTTCCTTGTATTGTGAAGTTTGTGGAGGTTGCGGTCTCGGTGGAGCTTTCGGGCTCGAGTTGTTGCTCCGAATCTTGCGGGATCGGAATGTTGGTTGTAAGAGAGTGAAGTATACTGAAAAATGTTCATTGTGGTGATGACGGAGTCGTAAAGCAAGTAGTTCGAACCTTAAAACATGTCCTTGTGCTTGTGTTTGAAATTTTCTCTCTGTTGTTATTGCTAATACTTGATTATTTGATTGAGATATTGTTGTTAGTTAGTTCTTAATTCAACAATGTTTCTCGTTATTGCCTAGTTGTTTTATCCATCATCTATTCACCCCCCTCTAGGTGATTTTCAAAATAGCCCGCTCTTCCTCTCTCTTCCTCCCAAATGTTGCAAAACAAACAGACACTTGGTTAATCCTCTCTTTTCTTTCTTTCTTTCTTCTGCATCTTGCGCTTGCCGCTTCCACCTTCATATTTGCCAGGACTTCATTCTAGTGAAAACTAGAAAGGATTTTATGGGTTCAGAGTTACAAACTGTGCCTATTTAACTTAAAGAACTCCTGAGTTAAATGGGTTCAGGTTTCCAAACCCAAGAATTTAACATATATAAGTTCCTTGAGTTAATTTGAGTACAAGTAATGTAATATCTCTATTGAATAATACCAAATGACAATAATAATAATTAATAATGGTTATAAATTATATATAATGATAATAATAATAATAATAATTAATAATGACAATAAAATCACTTTATAAATGATAATAGAAATAATAATGCTAATACTAATAATCTAAAGCCCAATCCCAAACTCCTCCTTCCTCTTTCTTTTTCAATACTCATTTTCTCCTTTTCGCCCAAATCCGAGCCCAGACCCACACACGCATAGGAAAAATATAAAACCCTGGAGTCAAACTACTCCTTGCCTCTCTTTTTATATTCTCATCTTTCCTAACCCATTCGAGAAGAGATCACCACCATGATGGACGTGGGAGACAGAGTTTAGACTGAATGGAAGCAATTCTGGTGAGTTGATTTTAATTTTTTTTTAAATTTTATTTCGTTTGGGCATTCATAGAACACTTAAAGTATATTAGTTATTTTAACAAAAAAGATTCTTCATGAAACCTTCCCCGCAAAGCCTAATAAAAATAATCACAAACACTCCAGATCTATCGCATAATTAATGTTATTTTTTTAATTATAAAGGAATTTTCTCTCTGCCGAGTCTGACAGGGTTGCTGGCCAAGGCAAGTACCCGACCGAGATAGCCGTCTGGCCGAGGCCAACACTCGATCACACTCTGCACAGACCAGCTAGTCCAGAGCACAGGTTGCCAACAGAGTTTGTGCAGAGCATACACTCGACCCACTTTACCCAAACCCTCTTACATCTGACCCACTGCGCCCGAACTACTGTACTCGAACCCTTTAAGCTAATTAGAATTAAATTCAAATAAAAATAAGAAAAAAATTTATGAGAGCGATTGAAGAAAAATTACTGTAGCAAAATATAGTGTAGTGTACAGACCTATTAAGGACACAAAAATAAATTGTTAAGAAATTCAGACCTATTATTGTAGCACCCAAACCCTTTACTATAAAATCTAGACCCGTTAAGAAATTTAAATGATTTTAGGCTTATTTAAAATCCATAAATTAGGAAATTAGTTCCGGAAGATTAAGAAAATATTTATAAAATCACAAACTACATTTTTAAATCCTGTAAAAGTTATTTTGGTAGCCAAGTTACTTAGAACCACCTAAATTAAAATACTTTTTATAATAATTATCTAAATTGAATTAAATTTAATGTAGTTTACCAAAAAAAATTAAATAAATTCGATACTCGGATCCTTGGCAAACTCATGTGGGTGTTTTTATCTCTTTAAATAAATTATAATTCATTGTGGTAAATGAATTTATTTTTTCATTTATTTATCTAAATTGTTAGCCATTTAATTTTTTAAATTAATTTTCTAGCATTATGAAATTGCAAATTTTTATGATTTAATTTTGTGCAAATGATTAAGTATTTTAAACTGAAATTATTCAGTTTCTGCCTGCTAAAATCATAATGGATCTATTTTAAGTGAATAGTCATTAATTTTTGGAAATTAAATTGTCTGAATTATTAATTATTTGTGTTGGCCCAGAGGCCTTCCACTCTAGTTTTGATGATGATTAACTCATGTAGTTATGTTTACTAATAATCTTGTGATTTCAAGTTTCAGATCATTTAGCAAGATATTAGTTGGTGATTAGCTTCAATAAGGAGTTTAGAAGCTTTTCATGATGATTCCAGGGCCCGAGCATCATGTTGATACCTTGCCTAGCTCATGGATCACGGAGTTTTTGGATCGAGTCGCCTTGAAGATGGAAGATCGTCAAGAAGACTTAGGTATCCTAGTTTAGTTTAGTGTGTTTTAGATCCATGTGTAAAGCTTAGAATAGTTGATATGCTCAAGTGCACAATACACATACACGTTTTGGTTTTGATATTGGTTTTCATGAATAGATTGATCAAAACAAGTTTAAATGATTTTTATGTATATTAGATGTGTTCGATATACATACATGTTTGATATCTTAGACAAACTTATTTTGATATGCCTATTCATAAGTTTTAGGAAAAATCAGATTTCCTTTTGGAAAAATCCAAGTTTGATAAAATACATCTTTTGGTTTTTGATAAAAATGATAAAACACAAAAATGGTTTCATATGCTTGATATTTGAGTTGAAATCTTTATCACATGTTTATATATCAATGCAAAATGTTAAAACTATTTTTGAGGATTTTTATATATTTTACAAGATTTATTAGAAATATTTTAACATGTTTTTCTGACCCAGAACTGTGCTGACAGGCCAGGCCGGTCGACCGACGTGCACAGACCTGTGCACGTCTGCTGGCACAGTGGGCCGGTCGACCGGACCAGAGAGCTTTGCTCTCTGTATATGGGCGGTCGACCGGGCGGTCGACCGTACAAGAGAGCCCTGCTCTCTGTATCTGGGCGGTCGACCGGGAAGCTCCAACGGTCATATTTTTGACCGTTGGCGGTCGACCGGCCGGTCGACCGCCAGCCTGTCAGGCTGACAGATCAGCCTAACGGCTAGTTTTCTGTTGGGGCTATAAATACCCCATTTCTTGGGGGTTTTGACTAAGATTTTAAGAGCAAAATTTCCAGAACTTCTTTAGTGTTTTAAACAAGTTTTCAAAAGAGTTTTTGTGCCAAAAAGCATTCATCTTATTTGTTTTAGGTTTTTGGAAAAATCAAAGGAAATAGAATTTTGGGAGATTTGTGTTTGTTCTTCATTTCCATTATCTTCAAGAGTTTTCCCAAGATTTTTTCTTTGAGTTTTTTTTTTGCAAACTCTAGTTTTCCACACTTGAGCTTATCTTCTATCCTATTCTATTAGGATCTTGTTTAAGTGGAAAAAGGAAAGAGGTTTGTGGTTGATACATACCACTTGTTGTAAACCCTTAATTTCTTGTGTTGCTCCCTCTTTGGTAGAGGTTGAGATTGTTGTATTGGGTTGGTATTTGCTCCTTCTTTGGTAGAGGTTGAGATTGTGGTTTGCTCCCTCTTGGTGAGGTGGAGTTGGAGTTGGTTTGTATCCCTCAAGTGTGAGGTGGATTGGTTGTTGTTTGGCTACGGGCCTACCCCTCGGTTGTGAGGCGGTGTTTGAGAGAGGAGTTCGGTACTCCTATTGTTGTAACAAATCCTCCTCGGTGGAGGTTCCCTCGGTGGGAGTATAGTGGATTAGAAATCCTTCTCGGTGAAGGCGGGGACGTAGAGCTAGGGGCTCGAACCTCGAAACATATCCTTGTGTTTGCGTTTGATCCATTGTCTCTCTAACTCTCTCTCTTTACATTTGTGCAAAGCATTATTCATTCATTCATATCTTATTGCTTGCATTTGTGCCTTGCATCTTTCATATTGTTCATCTTTATATGCTTGGCTTGTTTGTGTGTGTGCCTCACTTGTACTTAACCACAAGAGCTTCATATAGCACCTCAACCCATATCTAGGGGAATCAAGAGGAGTTAGTCCAGAGCCCTTCACGGGGAATTCGGCTACACTTGTTGGTTGTACTAAGTGTTTGAGCAAAATAGTTTTAAGCTTCTGCATTTAGCGCATTTAGCGCATTTAGTTTCTAGATTAGCATTATCACCTATTCACCCCCCTCTAGGTGATTTACAATTGGTATCAGAGCCTACGCTCCTGATACTTAGGCTTAACATCCTAGGAGTGAGATCCTTGTTTACTAATCTTGTTTGCATTTGCTTGTTTGCACACATTAGTTTATACCATGGACTTCATGACCCCACCTAGATTCGACCCTTCCAACATTCTTGTTTGGAAGACTAGGATGTCCATTTACCTACAAACCCTAGGCTTACATGTTTTTCTTGCGGCTACCAAGAAATGCTATCTTGGTAATTGCACTCATATAGGGGTCAATGCACAAGCCCTTGAGGCTATTAGAAGCACGCTTTCAAAAGATTATCTTATGCATGTTTCTAACATTGATTCCGCCTTTGCAGTGTGGAACATTTTGACAACCACAACCACCTCCAAGTTTCAATTGCCAATCCAACCGGAGGAAGAATCTAGTGGTGAATCCAACTCACAATGCTTCATGGTCCAAGGGAATGACTCCCTTGAGGTACATTCAGAATCCCACTTAGATTGTGATGATAATGCTAGTTCTTCATGTGATGAGAATATTGATCCCCATGCTTTGAATGAAGAACTTTCTATAGTTTGTGAAAAATTAATAGAAAAATATAATATTTTGAAAAAGAAAAGTCTAGGCATTAATAATGAAAATAAAAATTTGATTTCTAGACTTGACATTGTTTTGCAAGAGAAATTTGAAATTTCTAATGAAAGGGATTCATTGAAATCTCAACTTGAACTTGCACTAAAAGAAAATAAAGTTTTAAAATCTAAAAATGATTGTGAAACTCTTTTAAAGAAAAATGAAAACTTGTCTTCAAAGGTTGAGTTTGTTTTAAAAGAGAATGTTGCTTTGAAAAATAAAATTATTTCTATTTCAAATGACTTGGATGTTTGCTTAAAGAAAAATGTTTCTTGCAAAATAACATTGATGCACATGTTTGCCACGCTAGGGTAGCATCACACACTTCACCTATTGCATGTGCCACCTCTTCTTTAATTGAACAAGATATATCCATGCTTAAGAAGAGTGTTGATTGTTTGGGCTCCACTTTGAGCCAATGTGCCAAGAGCCATACACGCTTGGAATCCTTGGTTCGAAAGAAACAAGTTCCATCTATGCATGCACACCATACACGGCATACACATGCTCCTCACGGACACCATCACACTATGTATGCTCATGTGTACACTTGTACACATTGTGAACGTAAGGGCCACCTTGCTAAATTTTGCTTTGATAGATTACATCATGTAAATTTAGCAAATAAATTTGTTTGGGTTAGGAATGGTACTAACCCCCATGGACCCAAAAGGATATGGGTACCAAAGACCACCCCTATTGTATTTGATGTAGGTGTGGGCTCTCACATGACGTGAGAGTTGTCGTACCTTGGAGTGGATGCGTTCCGTACTTAAAGGAGACTATTTGGATGCATCACTTTTAAGGAAAATTTGGTGGAGAGGACCACCATGTTTTGGAGACAAGGAGAGTTGCCTTCTACGTTTTGGTAACGATTCCTAACTCCTTATTATTGTTTACATGCTTTCCATTTCATTGTTTATAGCATATTTTATTGTTTAGTGATTATCATGCAAATACCATGTTTATTAGACTCTTGACATGGATGTATAGCATTTTGAGACACCCATGTTTAATATGGACCATTATCTTAGTGTTCTCATCTTTGTTTAGCTATCATGTTTATCATAACTCTAATAACATGTGGATTTGCATAATAATCATGTTTATGTTTATCATGTTGATTTTTATCTTAGTTTGATGCTTCATGATTTGAATATATGTTTAGATGTTAGTTTTCATTAAGACTAGGTATATACTTGTACATATAGTGGGTCTCAAATAAATCTATATATGTTTAGGCTTGAATGCTTATTTGTTCCCATTAGATGTGCTAGTATAGTCTAGTTATGATGATTCATGCATTTTAAACTTGTATTCCTATTTTTGGATTGGTTTTGTGTTTATGTGTTTGCATTTCATGTATATGTTTACTTTGCCAAACTTTAAGATATACATGTATACCCCTTGAGTCATTTGCCTTTCATGCAAATCTATATATATGGACTCAAATTGTGTTTAGGGTATGTATGTATACTTTTTGTGTTGACAAATCATACATATACCTTGAAATGAAATTTGTTTTAAATGAAAACTTAGCTTTTTCGCGTTATTCATGTTTTCATGTGTTTATGTTTAACTTCATGTATATGTCCATCTTGTCCAAACTATTGACTATACATATACATCCTTTGAGCCTCGTGCCTTTATACATATACTTTTGTGGACTCGTTATGTTTTGGATATGTATGAATATTTTAGTTTGTACTTGACATACATATGCCTTGAAGATTAAATAGTTTTGATGATTTTCATGTGTTTAAGGAATATTGAGCTAAATTGTATACTTTCATGATTATGATCTTCACATCTTGTTTGTACACTCACATTTATTATTTACTCATGTTTTATTTTCATGAGTCATATTTATGCTTATTGGCTTAGAGTGTTGCCTATCATGTGGATTTCTTGTTTCATGAAATATAATTTTGTTTTATTCCTTACTTGAAGGATTTCGTACTAGTTAACAAGTTTTTCCATTTTGACTAGTTCGTATTCTTCATTTTGATAGTGTTTTTCAAACAAACTACTTTTTCAAATCTATTTTTGAAAACCCCTACCATCCAATAGGCGGTTGGATGGGAGACCATGCTCATGATGCTTTGTAGTGAAAATCATTTAAACTTGAACATGTGTTGGGAGGATAGATTATATGAGATATACATTTGATATTATTGTTGTTTCAATTGTTATCATTGAACTCTTTCAATTGATATCAATATTGACATTTTTTTTGTATGCTCATATGTTATATGTATGTATGCTTTCATTTCCTATAGTATCAATTTACAATTGGTATCTAACTATTCATACATATATATGTTTTATTTGTGCTTACTATATTCCTATATCTTTAAGCACAAAATTTTGTTTATGGTGAAGCTTGAACTTCAACTTTGTTTCAATTGATTCAATTTTCAATTGGTATCTTAATTCAAACCTTATTTTCCAATTGATTTTTCAATTGATTTTTTTTTAAACAATGCGTAGGCTTGTTAAAATAAAAGTGTTCATCGTTTTAGTTGGTATTTCATAAAGGGGGAGAAAAATTGATTTTGTAGTTCAATTGATATTTGATTTCCACTCCCACACTTTATGATATTGTTTTGGTATCATATGTTCTAAATGACAAATATTTACAATTGATATCAAGATTGTTTATTTACAATTGGTATGTTATTTGTTTACTTATCAATTGGTATCAAGATTTTTTTTAAATTGGTATTCAAAATTTATAATGTTTAATTTCAATTGGTATCATATTTGATTTAACCCCTTATTTGCATTGTTTTTTGGTCTAGACAAAAAGGGGAGAATATTTTTTGTTTGATATCAACCCTTTGTTGATTCTTTGTTTTGAACATAAAGGGGAAGAAGAATTTATTTTCATTGGTTTTGGTTTTACTTTGACCCTTTGTTGATGATTGACAAAAAGGGGGAGAAGTATTTGATATATATATATGCATGTTTTCCTTGCTTCATCCATAAAGCGGGAGAAGTATTCTATGTTTATGTTTATGCATATATGTTTTGTTTTGCAATTGGTATCTAAAGCTTGTTTTGAAAATGTATTTGTTTTTAGCTTAATTGGTATCTAGAGCATGTCTTGAAAATTTCATTTGTATCTAGAGCCTTTTATTGTTTATGCATATCTATGCATGTTTCATGTTTCATATTCATTGCATATTTATATTAATTTGTTTATGCATGAGTTAAGGGGAGCTTCTTTGAAGCTTAACTTTAATCCATGCATATATAACTCCATGAGTTTTGTCATCATCAAAAAGGGGGAGATTGTTGGCCCAGAGGCCTTCCACTCTAGTTTTGATGATGATTAACTCATGTAGTTATGTTTACTAATAATCTTGTGATTTCAAGTTTCAGATAATTTAGCAAGATATTAGTTGGTGATTAGCTTCAATAAGGAGTTTAGAAGCTTTTCATGATGATTCCAGGGCCCGAGCATCATGTTGAAACCTTGCCTAGCTCATGGATCACGGAGTTTTTGGATCGAGTCGCCTTGAAGATGGAAGATCGTCAAGAAGACTTAGGTATCCTAGTTTAGTTTAGTGTGTTTTAGATCCATGTGTAAAACTTAGAATAGTTGATATGCTCAAGTGCACAATACACATACACGTTTTGGTTTTGATATTGGTTTTCATGAATAGATTGATCAAAACAAGTTAAATAGTTTTTATGTATATTAAATGTGTTCGATATACATACATGTTTCATATCTTAGACAAACTTATTTTGATATGCCTATTCATGAGTTTTAGGAAAAATCAGATTTCCTTTTGGAAAAATTCAAGTTTGATAAAATACATGTTTTGTTTTTGATAAAAATGATAAAACACAAAAACGGTTTCATATGCTTGATATTTGAGTTGAAAACTTTATCACATGTTTATATATCAATGCAAAATGTTAAAACTATTTTTGGGAATTTTTATAAATTTTACAAGATTTATTAGAAATATTTTAACATGTTTTTCTGACCCAGAACTGTGCTGACAGGCCAGGCCGGTCGACCGACGTACACAGACCTGTGCACGTCTGCTGGCACAGTGGGCCGGTCGACCGGACCGGAGAGCTTTGCTCTCTGTATCTGGGCGGTCGACCGGGCGGTCGACCGTACAAGAGAGCCCTGCTCTCTGTATCTGGGCGGTCGACCGGGCGGTCGACCGGGAAGCTCCAACGGTCATATTTTTGACCGTTTGCGGTCGACCGGCCGGTCGACCGCCAGCCTGTCAGGCTGACAGATCAACCTAACGGCTAGTTTTCTGTTGGGGCTATAAATACCCCATTTCTTGGGGGTTTTGACTAAGATTTTAAGAGCAAAATTTTCAGAACTTCTTTAGTGTTTTAAACAAGTTTTCAAAAGAGTTTTTGTGCCAAAAAGCATTCATCTTATTTGTTTTAGGTTTTTGGAAAAATCAAAGGAAATAGAATTTTGGGAGATTTGTGTTTGTTCTTCATTTCCATTATCTTCAAGAGTTTTCCCAAGATTTTTTCTTTGAGTTTTTGTTTTCCAAACTCTAGTTTTCCACACTTGAGCTTATCTTATATCCTATTCTATTAGGATCTTGTTTAAGTGGAAAAAGGAAAGAGGTTTGTGGTTGAGACATACCACTTGTTGTAAACCCTTAATTTCTTGTGTTGCTCCCTCTTTGGTAGAGGTTGAGGTTGTTGTATTGGGTTAGTGTTTGCTCCCTCTTTGGTAGAGGTTGAGATTATGGTTTGCTCCCTCTTGGTGAGGTGGAGTTGGAGTTGGTTTGTATCCCTCAAGTGTGAGGTGGATTGGTTGTTGTTTGGCTACGGGCCTACCCTCGGTTGTGAGGCGGTGTTTGAGAGAGGAGTTCGGTACTCCTATTGTTGTAACAAATCCTCCTCGGTGGAGGTTCCCTCGGTGGGAGTATAGTGGATTAGAAATCCTTCTCGGTGAAGGCGGGGACGTAGAGCTAGGGGCTCGAACCTCGAAACATATCCTTGTGTTTGCGTTTGATCCATTGTCTCTCTAACTCTCTCTCTTTACATTTGTGCAAAGCATTATTCATTCATTCATATCTTATTGCTTGCATTTGTGCCTTGCATCTTTCATATTGTTCATCTTTATATGCTTGGCTTGTTTGTGTGTGCCTCACATGTACTTAACCACAAGAGCTTCATATAGCACCTCAACCCATATTTAGGGGAATCAAGAGGAGTTAGTCCAGAGCCCTTCACGGGAAATTCGGCTACACTTGTTGGTTGTACTAAGTGTTTGAGCAAAATAGTTTTAAGCTTCCGCATTTAGCGCATTTAGTTTCTAGATTAGTATTATCACCTATTCACCCCCCCTCTAGGTGATTTACAATTTGTTCTTTAGAAAAATGCTTAAAATAATCATAATTAGTGAAGAATTCCAGAAAAAAATTAAATTATTAATTTGGAACATTGTAGTAATTTTTCTTGGAAAATTTGACTAATTATTGATCGCTACATGATAACGACATAGTTTGTGTTACTGAAATTACTTGAAAAAATCTTCTTACCCTGCATACGTGTTATTAAAATTGTTATTGATCAGACCTAGTAATCTAGGTGACATTGATACTAAATAACTTACACTGGGGGTGAGTGATTGAGATTTTCCCTGCACACAAAATATAGAATATCAGATTGAGAAGTAAAGGTGTGCGAGGTGCTCAATACTATCCGCTGTAGCAAAGGCTATGCGGGTCGTGATCCTCAGGGAGGGACTAGCGATGGAAGCGTTTAAGTAAGATTCTCTAAAAATTATTTTCTTTTAGTTATTAAAAGGAAAATAGAAATAATATTTAAAGTTAGGTTAGGAAGAAGGCGTAGATTAAGAAGATGAAAAAGTGATAATTACAATGAGATGGGAAAGAAAGAATTTGAAGGAGAGGTGTTGGTGACTTAATCTAAAACAAGAAAATAGAATAAACACTTACCTTCGTATGGTCGATGAATTACGTAAAACCTAACACGTTCTACCTTGCTTCGGAGGCGTTTGAACGCATAAACCATAGGATCGATCTCAGTCCCCTGTTCGCATTATATCATCGAGCTGGGCAAGAATGAAGTGATACGTACCTTGAGGAGGAGAACATCTCCATGAAGTATCGTTGGCACCACCAAGATTTGTTATACTTGTGCTTTGGAAATCACTTGCATGCTCATCAAAGACCAACAGAAATAAAATAGAAAAGGAAAAGAAAACAAAAAGGAAAATAAAGCAATGACACAAAAATAAATGTTACCTTTATTACTTGATACAATGGAAGAGAAGAGGAGCATACATCGGTGTCACTCTCAACATAGCCCTCTCCCTCACTTACATAAAAAAATTACAAAAAGCAAAGAAAACCTAAACTACAAGCCTAAGAAAACCCTAGATTTGGCCCTCTACTTTTCTGGACGCCGTTCTCGGTTGCACTGCAGGGGTATTTATAGGTGCAGAAGGAGGTAGAGTTCAGATCGAAGTCGTCCACGAAAACTGGTCCCAGGATAAGGCTGAAATGCCGCGGAAACGCGGCTTGGGCCGCGTTTCCGCGGCCAAGTGATGGCGGTTGGCCACGCGCTTTGGCGCGTGGCTTCTCCTGGTCCGTCCATCTGGGCGTTGTCTTCTGGAAGTTGCATCCTGGCCCTTTATCTTGGGATTTCGAGATAACTTGGGAAGCAAGTTACCTAGATCTCAAATCTCTCAATATCTTTTTATACGAATTTCCTTATCTTTGCACTCTCTTCTTTGGCTTTTATCCTCATCCTGCAAGTGTTTAGGGTTGAATAGAAGTCTATCCTTCCCTCTTCTTTGTATTTGCAACTTTTGCCCTTGTGTAATTGCAATTTTGACATTTGATAATTGCAACTTTTACATTGGGCTTTAAATATGGGCTTTTGGGCTTCTTTTGAGGCTTTATTCCTTTATTTTTATTTCTCAAGGCCTGCACACAGTAAATCATAAAATATTAATAAATGTGCAGAATTATATGAATAAATATGAAAATGTGATGGTAAATGTAATGATAAAAATGCATTTTTCACTACCAATCACACCCCCACACTTATCTTTTTGCTCGTCCTCGAGTAAAAATCAAAAAGAAAAGAAAAATTAAACTAACTAACTCACTTTCGTAGGAATCACGGTTGCACTTAGCATGTGCAACAAGCCGTTAAACCCCTAGGTTACCCTAAAGGACGAGTGTTGTCTCGTGAGGGTTTTCAGCGGATTACACCCACAAAATCCATAAAAAGGAAAATATTTGAAATACTTTTGAAAAGACTAAGTAATCTATAAGTTTTTAGGATCCTCATTTTTATTCATTCTTAAACTTAGTCTTTATAAAGTAAATTGTTATCCTTTTTAGGTAAGGGTCAAAATTGAATGTTTGTATAGTCTTTTTCGTTACCCTAAGTCATATGCATCCTTGTGAATCTTTACTAGAAATTCCTTAACTTGGACTCTCATGCCTCTTTATTATTATTATTATTATTTTATAACTCATCTAATTTTCTTTCGTGTAAGTATCAAGGCTTCTTGAGGCCCTCATACCTAAGTAATTGACTATTAGATGTGTTAATATAATATATATATATATATATATATATATATATATTTCTTTTTTTTTTAACATGTATAACTCATCTAATTTTCTTTCGTGTAAGTATCAAGGCTTCTTGAGGCCTTCATACCTAACTAATTGACTATTAGATGTGTTAATACATATATTATATTTCTTAGTTTTCTTAGGTTTTCTAATCCACCCATGTAGCGAACTTAAAGTCGGTGGCTCCCAAACCGGTCGGCTTTAGGGCACCAGGTTAGAAAACACCCCGCGAACTCAAATTCGAATGAACTAGGCCACAAAACTAAGGACTTTATTTTATTTAGAACTCACCTTTAGGCGTGAATACTTATGCTTCTTGAGGCACATGTATCCAGCTTAATTGGTGATTTTTTTTTTTTTTTATGAGGCACAAAGAAAGGTCTTTGTCTTAGAATCCTATATATGCACTAGGTATGCACATTTTATTAAGGTAAAAATCAAGACTAATTACTGATTCAATTTCTCCTCCTATACCTAAAAATTAAACAATTTATTTATTTTGACCAAGTTTTTAGAAATCCTAATCATGATTTTCCTAATTCTTAAGACTAACTTAGATTTTTGTCAAAAGATAAGTCAAAATATTGTCCTTTTTCAAATTTTTTTTTTAATTTTTTTTTTATTAGCAAATTTTTGTTAGTTTCTAACTATGTTAGTATGTTAGTAAAGCCTACCCCCACACTTATCTCATGCATTGTCCTCAATGTATGAATGAATGCATATATGCATGAAAAAGAACAAGGGAAGGCAGAAGTTACCTCAAGGTGGTGGTTCCGGTGGTGGTCTAATTGGGCCAAGCGTTGCTACCCAATCAAGATAATGTGGTATTTCACGAAGGAACCCACCAGAAATTTTCCTTACATAACCCACTAAAATGTATGTATAATTATTTTTTAAAATTTTCACCCCATCAAATGTCCAAATTTCATAATGAATTTCAGAGTCAATTGTGTCAACCTCCTTGTCCCAAAATGGAGTATGAAAAGATGGAATGATTGACTTGGACGTCATAGGTACGGGAACGAATACCGACTCAGGAAAGAAACTTAAATCAAGTAGGGGTTCAGGAGTCGGGCTAGGTTCAGGAAGTGGGTCCAAATCAATAAGTTGAAGCTCAAGTCCACAATCATCTTCCCACAATGGAATGTGACTCAATATTGGTGATTCAAGTTCAGGAATGATAGGTGTGGGAATCAAAACTAACTCTAAAATATTACCTAAGTCTGGTAACAAAACAGGAGTCAATAATGATTCGGGAATTTGAACTTGATCACAGATTTGAGAATCTAGGTCACATATCTCATTGGGTTCAATGTTATAAAAATGAGAACTTGCCAATTTATCCATGGGACTTTCAAAATTGTAGAATTGGTCAAGTTTAATATGATCATCAAAAATGGGTGATTCAATTTCATGATGAATTGGCACAGGATCCAATGTTGACTCGGGAAAAGTAAAATCAGGTGGAGACACCGGAGTCATTATTGAATCAGGAAGTAAAATTGAATCACCAAGTGGGAGATCAGGATCATATTCATGCTCAAGTTCTATTTCAGGAAAGGAATAACTTGCCAAACTATCAATTGGAGTTTCGGCAAGCTCAAATGATGGTACTGAATTAGAATCTTGTTGTCCAAAGCAACGTGGCTCGTCGGCTCTAACAGAATGATTAGCGAAAGCAGAATTGGCCGGACGGTGAGAACGTAAAGATTGAACCATCATATCTATTTCATGATCACGAGCTAATCTAGCCTGAGTCATGGTTTTAAGCATCTTTTCATAGTCGATTGGTGCATCATTTTGTGATTGGACTTGAAAAGAGGAAGTGTAATTGTGATGAAGTTGTGAGTCGGTGGACTCATGCATCATCATGTCTAAGATTGATGGTGATTGTTGCTTGGACTCCTGCATACTCATCATTTCCCGGATAGATGGTTTTCTATTCTGAATGGGTGGATCTGAGTATGACTCTTGGGAATATTGTGGACAAGGTGGAAATGTAGGACAAGTTGGTTGAAAATTGGACTTGGGGGAAGCGAAACCCCATGAACTCTGTGAAGAGTTGAAAGTGGTATGAAAATTATGGTCATAAGATGGGGGGCATGGGTTATATTCATTCGGATAAGACCATTCTGGCACACTAGGTTGGTCAAAGTTATGATATGCCGGGTTGGTAATATCCGAAAAAGAGGTTGGTGTGTAATATGGATTAAAATTGGAAAAATTATTGTTATATGCCATATCACAAAAACACAACAAAGAAAAGAAAACAAACAAATAAACAAACAAAAAAGAAAAAAATTCTAACCTAAGTTAGGGTAGACCTATGACCTAGACGACTCCTAACTGGTTAGACTGTCCACGGGAGGTAGGGTGCAGACTTTGACCACAAGTTAATTAGCCAGGTCAGGGCAAGAGTGGTGGGAGGTTTTCCGTCAAAGACGTTCCTTAATTAAATAACCACCAATCTTCGGGCTTTCGGCCCTCAATCCCCTTCCTAGACACTGATTTGACAGGAGTCAACTTCCAGCACTGTTCCCCCTTAGGATAATCTCCTAATTGAGTCCGAGATGTCCCTAGGGCCAACGTCTACTAATTTTAAGTTAGGCTTGGGTTAGTGAGTGCTTGGGATATGATTTTTTTGGGCTAAGGAAGGGTGATGAAATCCCCACCTTATCTTGTTAATGGGTTATGCCCTTAGAATAAATTTGTGCAAGTGTACAAAATATGTAAATAAGATTCACTCAAAGCATCAACCAAGAGATGAGTCCTATTCTACATGCAATGCGAACGTACCTTGCTTCAGCACTCTTCAACAGTAAAATAAAGGAATTGAAAAGACACGTGCCTAATATGCAAACGTCTAATCAATTTTTTATCTTTATTAACAAATATTTTACTGTTGGTTAATTAGCAGTGTACAGGTTTATCACAAAACAAATTGGAACATAGCAGAAAACAAATCTTGCAATTTTTAGCAACCTGCAGAAATTGCAGTTAGTAGTTCACTACTAAGGCCGCGTTTCCGCGGCTATTGCCGCGGATCCGCGGCACTATAGTAGGCTCTGATGCTCTGCCTTCGAGGGCAGAGGCACAGAGTTGCTATATGTCCACTTCTGCTGTTATTTTTCCTGTTCTCCAAACCTGCAAACAGAAAGAATAAAAGAATTAGTTAAATTTTTTTTTTTTTTTTAGAGAAAAATTTACCGTCCCTCCCCGGCAACGGCGCCAAAATTTTGATTGAGATTTTCCCTGCACACAAAATATAGAATATCAGATTGGGAAGTAAAGGTGTGCGAGGTGCTCAATACTATCCACTGTAGCAAAGGCTATGCGGGTCGTGATCCTCAGGGAGGGACTAGCGATGGAAGCGTTTAAGTAAGATTCTCTAAAAATTATTTTTTTTTAGTTATTAAAAGGAAAATAGAAATAATATTTAAAGTTAGGTTAGGAAGAAGGCATAGATTAAGAAGATGAAAAAGTGATAATTACAATGAGATGGGAAAGAAAGAATTTGAAGGAGAGGTGTTGGTGACTTAATCTAAAACAAGAAAATAGAATAAACACTTACCTTCGTATGGTCGATGAATTACGTAAACCTAACATGTTCTACCTTGCTTCGGAGGCGTTTGAACGCATAAACCATAGGATCGATCTCAGTCCCCTGTTCGCATTATATCATCAAGCTGGGCAAGAATGAAGTGATACGTACCTTGAGGAGGAGAACATCTCCATGAAGTATCGTTGGCACCACCAAGATTTGTTATACTTGTGCTTTGGAAATCACTTGCATGCTCATCAAAGACCAACAGAAATAAAATAGAAAAGGAAAAGAAAACAAAAAGGAAAATAAAGCAATGACACAAAAATAAATGTTACCTTTATTACTTGATACAATGGAAGAGAAGAGGAGCATACATCGGTGTCACTCTCAACATAGCCCTCTCCCTTACTTACATAAAAAAATTACAAAAAGCAAAGAAAACCTAAACTACAAGCCTAAGAAAACCCTAGATTTGGCCCTCTACTTTTCTGGACGCCGTTCTCGGTTGCACTGCAGGGGTATTTATAGGTGCAGAAGGAGGTAGAGTCCAGATCGAAGTCGTCCACGAAAACTGGTCCCAGGATAAGGCTGAAATGCCGCGAAAACGCGGCTTGGGCCGCGTTTCCGCGGCCAAGTGATGGCGGTTGGCCACGCGCTTTGGCGCGTGGCTTCTCCTGGTCCGTCCATCTGGGCGTTGTTTTCTGGAAGTTGCATCCTGGCTCTTTATCTTGGGATTTCGAGATAACTTGGGAAGCAAGTTACCTAGATCTCAAATCTCCCAATATCTTTTTAAACGAATTTCCTTATCTTTGCACTCTCTTCTTTGGCTTTTATCCTCATCCTGCAAGTGTTTAGGGTTGAATAGAAATCTATCCTTCCCTCTTCTTTGTATTTGCAACTTTTGCCCTTGTGTAATTGCAATTTTGACATTTGATAATTGCAACTTTTACATTGGGCTTTAAATATGGGCTTTTGGGCTTCTTTTGAGGCTTTATTCCTTTATTTTTATTTCTCAAGGCCTGCACACAATAAATCATAAAATATTAGTAAATGTGCATAATTATATGAATAAATATGAAAATGTGATGGTAAATGTAATGATAAAAATGCACTTTTCACTACCAATCAGTGAGAAAATTGATTATGAGACATTATCTTTATTTTGGGTGGACCTAAAATACATGTTGTGCAACCGAAAGAATGTCCCACCACGGAGTTCTGGAGGATGACTAACATCCTGTCCTGTTGATACTGTTTATATCATGAGTATCTGGCGGTATCTCTTGGTTCAGCGCTAGGGGCTTGGGCTGTTGTTCCGCTTATGTACGAAACCCACCTAAAATATAAATTATGCTTCCACTGATCAATTCCAGATAGTTACAGTTTAATAACAGATATACATTGATAAACTCCTGACATATGAGATCTTTACATATTGAGTTTATAACTCAGTTTTCTAATGATTGCTATTTTATTTGAGATATAATTATGATATGCTATATTATTATTATACTTGTACTATGCTACTACTGCCCTCATCTTACCGCTCACTAGGCCGTTTATTGACGACCCTGAATTTGCTTGCTCAAATTCAAGTTCTCCTCAGGATCAAGAGTATTTTAAGCGCGTTGCGGAGCTTCAGTAGTGAACTTACCTGTAGGTCACTTAGAGGGAGGTGAATAGGAGACAAGTATTTATACAAACTAAAACTATTATGCTAACACACCAAGTAAAACCAAAGAGTGGAGTTGAAATTCTGTTGAAGGGCTTTGGACTATCTCCTCAAGATTCCTCGAAATTAAGAGTTGAGGTGCCACTATGGTTCTTTTGGTTAAATATAAGTGTGAGAAAATAATCTCAAGCATATAACAATAAAACACAAGTATATCAAGCATATATAGATATGAACAATGTAAGCATGCAAGATATAAAAACGCAAGTAAGAGATAGATGAGCAATCGCAAACATGGGAGATTTATTTCGAGGTTCGAGTCACTGTTCTACGTCCCCACATTCAACACTATGAAGCATTTTCACTATAACAATCCCGCAAGATGATCGGCAAAAACTCTTGCTTCCTCGTGCAATGTCTTTGGCCACCACTCTTGCTTTCTATTCGCGTTTCGAAGTTCATGAAAAACTCCATCGCTGTTGAATCACGTACAAGTTATGAAACTAAACTTGCTAGAATCTTTTTATCAAAGTGTGTAGTGGCAAGTATAGGATCGAATCCACTGAGACTTGTTCTTAAAAATTTAGTTATTAAAAATCTCAATTTTATCTTACTCTAGTTGAGAAATCCTTTGGATGAAGGTTGGAATTTTATTTTTTAATAAATAAATAAATAAATAAATATCTTGTAGAAGAAAGCAAAAGCAAAATAAAAATATGAATAAAGTAAAATAAAAATAAAAATATGAAGAAAGCAAAAGAAGAAAGAAACACTAACCTTTTTGCGAAGATTTGAATAAATAAAGTAAAAAAAAGAAATTAAGAGATTGGTACGAAGGGAAGAGGAAGATGAACCGGTGAACTTGTGTCTTGTCATCGCCTTGATGTCTCCCTCCTCCAAACGATGCTGAAAACAAAAGAAGCTAATAAAAGAAAAGAGAAAAGAATATGCATAAGATGAGTGATGACTTCATGGAATCAAATATGCAAGAAAAGAATAGCATAAAAAAATAAAGAGAAAATAAATAAAGACTTAGACTGAACGCTGCAAGATCGTGAAGAATTTTGAATTTTATTCAATAAGCATCAAATACAAAGCCCTTGACCTCTCCAATCTCGCATTACAACACTCAAAACTCTCTTCTCGTATTACAACGCTCAAACTCTCTTTTTCTGACTTTTCAGCTCTCTGGTGTTCTCTCTCTCTCAATGAATACAGATATTTATAGAAAAATAGGGATAAGGGAGAGTGTAGAGAGATAGAAAGAGCTGCTATTTCTGAATTTGAATCTTCCCCTTATCTCCAAACTTAATTTGATTTATTCAGAATTCTAATATGCAGCTTATTGGCATGTTGATTGCTGAATATTTCTTATCAGATGATAGAATTCAAAACGGTGATCAACATAAGAGTTGTAGCCCTTTAAATCTTCTTTCTGGATCATCTTAAATCATCAGATTTAAAATTCGATAGCGAAAGTTGTGATTAAAATACTAAACTGTATCCAGTCTGAATTCGAATCTAAATTGCTTCATCTCATCCGTTGATCATCTCTCTATCCATTTATCCTTAGCAAAGTCTTCAAAAATTCTTTTTTTCTTTGAATTTGTATAGTATTATCTTATCTAGTAAATCCAATCCTCAAATATGATAGACTCAAGATTCTCTGAATTTGAGTCGATCCCTATTTGATTTGAACTTTTGAGTTTGTTTGGATAGGATTCATGTTTATCTTCTCTTTATTACCCTGCAAGGATTAGGACATTAAGCAAAGTGAGTTTGTAATGATTTATTGCAGAATATATGTAGGATTGTAATAATGTTTATGCAATATATGTGTCCAAACACTTCCCGTAATAGTTAGCTCCTTGGTACTTCTCCTACACACAAAAACAAAGAAAAACTCACTACTTTCGACCGTCCATTTTGTGCCGATTGATGGATGGGCAAAAAGAATTCAAAACACTTGATTTTTGGTTTATAGATACTTGAAATAAAATGGATCAACTTCATCGGAGTGGATCTTATATTCGAATGTTGGAAGGTTAAATTTGAGTGGCAAAGATCCGGGCTCAAATCCTTTTGGAAGGATACAAGTCTATCTCATATATATATATATATATATATATAAGGCCACAAGTCTATCTCATATATCCACAAGTCTATCTCATATATATGTGTGTGTGTGTGTGTGTGTGTGTGTGTGTGTGTATATATGTGTGTGTGTGTATATATATATGACATATATATATGTATATATATATATATATACATATATATATATATATATATGTATACAGAAAAATGTATATCAGCCGACAGCTGAGAGTACCTCTCAGTCGGCGGTGACGTGGCACAATATGTGCCACATAATTTGACAATCTTAATGGCGCCCCGCTTTTGAAAATAATTGAAATATCATAAAAGTCCCTGCCGTTCAAAAAAGACAGTTTTCTTGGGATGATGTGTTAGTTTTTTATTCTTTATTATTATTTTTCTCCCTTTTATATGTCTATCATTCTGTGTCTCATCACATTGTCAAATCTAGATTTTTGACTCGTAGAGAACGCCATTCTAAAAAAAGCGAGAGCGGGATCAGATATTGATTTTTAGTTTTTAGACCTACATCTCCATCAGCTATTTTGACAGGTTCTTGTTCCCTCGGGATGTCAGCTTCAATATTTTCATCGTGATTATTCTCTTCTTCTTCTTCTTCAAAAAGAATGCCGATCAGAAATTTTTCATCATCGGAAATGTTGGCCATTCGATTTAAAATTTGAAAGACATAAAATACACATAAATATATAACCACTAGCAGTACTGCGTCTAAAGTTGCAAGAAAAAAATTATTTTAAAAGTTGTCCTTTTCATCAAGACTGCAACTTTGGTCGCATTCATAATAATAAATTGTCAGATAAAATTGAGTTTTGTGACCATAGTCGCAGTATGAAATTTCATCTTCAAACTATTTGTTTTACAGGACTGTGACCAAAGTCGCAGTCCAGCCCAATTAAAATTTATTAATAAAAAGACTACGACCTTGGTCGCAAAAATGAAAAATAAATTATAAAAGACTGCGACCAAGGTCGTAGTGTTATCAAACAAAACTTTTCAAAAAGACTGCTATTACATAAGACTGTGACCAATGTTGCAGTCTTCTAATTATCTTAATTACTTAACTTACAAGAGCTATTCATTGCCTCAATTGTCAACGTCTTTTATTTCATAAGAATGCGACCACGGTCGCAGTAATATATTTAGATTATATAATAAAAAATATTATGACCAAGGTCGTAGCGTTATCAAACAAAACATTCTCAAAGAGACTGCTGTTACTTGAGACTGCGACTGAAGTCGCAATCTTCTAATCATCTTAATTAATTAACTTACGAGATCTTCGTCACTGCTTCAATTGACTACGACTCTTATTTCATAAGACTACGACCATAGTCGCAGTATCCTATTTAGCTTACCAAGTTCGAAAAAATACTGCGACCCTAATCGAAAAAAAAAAAGCTGAAACACTACGACCAAGGTCGCAATGTAAAACAAAAATAAATCTAAAAAGTGAAAATGATGTTAAAAAATTTAAATCCAAAATTTTTCTTTTCAGAAACTACGACTTCGATTGCAGTTTCAGAAAACAAAAAAAAAACCTAAAATAAACTGTTTCAAGTCGCAGTAATAGATTTTTATTGTGCTTAAAATATCTTTCAAAAAAAAACTTGAACATTAATGTGACCATAGTCGCATTCTTTTAAAATAAATTATTTTTCAAAAATATTTTCTGAAATTAGAAACTTCCAAATTTTAATAAAAATCACATTTTTAATCAAGATCTATAATTTTTTTGTTTGAAAAAACTCAAATTTTCAGATTTGTAATTTTTTTTTGGAGGAACAGTTGTATCCAGCTTAAAAGTGAAACTGAGGGTATTTTAGTCATTGGATAGCGGTAAAGTGGTTAAGGGTCTTTTCGATTACCGCCTAAATTTTCGACTTCTCTGCGGCTAATATGAAGCCACGTCAGCCAGCTGAGAAAGTCTCTCAGCTGGCGGCTAAGGTATAGTAAACCCGTATATATATATATATATATATATATATATATATATATATATATATATATATATATATATATATATATATATGAGAAAAATGTATATCAGCCTGCGGCTGAGAGAACTCTCTCAGCCTGCGGTGACGTGGCTCAATATTTGTCACCCCACTAACTTGCGGCCCGCTTATAGGAAGAAGTTAAATTACTAAATACCCCTTATGAAAAGCTACTCTTTCGGTAACTTCCGTTATTGTTTATTATTATTTTTCCCCCTTTTTTTTGCCGCTCTTTATAGGATTTAGGTTATTGTTTATAAATTATGGTTCCCCCTATTTCCTTACCTCTCTTTGTCAGATTTAAGTTCTTCAAGTCAGCCTGCGATAACTTTTTTATGAAAATATAAACTCTTTTTAGAGCAATTTTTTCTTCAAAATATTTAATGTCGACGTCTGAGCAGTCTACTTCCCCTGCAAATTCTGGTCGCAGTCGTAAGCGATGTCTATCTGGCGATCTAAATATGGAAGATATATCATCTGGTTCAACTTTCTCTCAGAATATTGAAAATATTGAAGGGTTGACATCTTTGCATGCCGATCAACAGGTTTTAATTGTGTCAGTTTTGTTCCCGCAATTTCTTAAATATAGAATTTTTCTCTTTAGTCTATGTGGTACTGCGACCTATAATCACATGTTTTAAAGTTTCAGAAATGCGACCACGGTCGCAATCTTATTTGAAAATATTCTCCGGCTGTGAAATCTTTTTTCTGTGACTGCGACCTAAGTCGCATTCCTTGTTCGAACTATAATTTGTTTTACAGAATAGAATAATCACTTGTTTTAATCTTTTTAGAACAGCGATCACGGTCGCAGTTGGATTTTTGTGACTGCGACCCAAGTCTCATTCTTTGTTGTCATAATTCTTACACGTTTTTATGTGAATTATATCCATTTTATATATTCATTAGATTGTTGCACATTTATTATTCTGTTTTTTTAAAACTTCTTCTAATACGGATAACTGCGACTTAGGTCGCAGTCTTTTAGTAAGAAGTTATATAGATTTCATTACCTATGCGACCTTGGTCGCAGTTATATAAATTATATTTTAGACGTGTGATATCTAAAAAATATTTATATTCATGTAGTTCGTCTAATTGTTTTTTTGTAGGATATGAATGCACATGGAGAAATGTCTGGAAGCTCTGATAAGTTTCTAGGGAACAGTTCCTGTCGGATGTGGAAGCATACAATTTCTACAATTCTTATGCAAGGAACAGAGGTTTTGGTGTGAGAAGAAAAGGAATAGATAAGTCACGGAAGCCTCCTCATGAAGTTATTTGCAGAAAATTTTGCTGCAACAAGGAAGGTGTGAAGAAGTTGTGTGACAAAAGACAAGAGGGCTTATAGTGCATCGTCGAATTGACACTAGAGTATCTTGTCCTGCTGAGATGCATGTCCGTCTTTGTTTTTTATTTGACAGAAGATATTGAGTTGTCACAAAATTTTTTGATTCTCATTCACATGAATTGTCAAGCCCGGATAAGGTACATCACCATTACTCTCACCAGACTCATCGTTCAAAAATTAGCAGAAGCATTATGAGCAATTTGGTTGATGTGGGAATGCGCCCTTCAAATATTTCCCACGTTGTGAATGCAATGAGCCAGGGAAAAGGTTGTGAAGAAGTGAGCCCGCAACAAGTTATTGATTTTACTCATCAACGTAGAAATAACATTGGCATTGGCCATGAGTTTATTGCTATCATCAAATATTTCCAAGAGAAAGCCGAGACCGATCCAGAATTCTTCTTTGCAAGTGAAGTCGATAACGCGGGCACACTTAGAAGCATTTTTTGGGCTGATGGAAGTCCTATTTCTTCGTATCTGAGGTTCTGTGATGTGATCGTTTTTGACACAACATACAGGACTAATAACTTGAGCTTGCCATTTGCTCCATTCACTGGAGTAAATCATCACCGGCAGTCAATTTTGTTCGGCTGTGCATTGCTTGCTGATGAGCAGAGGGATACGTTTGTTTGGCTATTCCAAAAATGGCTCAAGTGCATGCATGGAGTTGAACCGAAGCTGATTATTACTGATCAGGATGCGCAGATTGGTGACGCCATCAAGATTGTTTTCCCAACTTCTCGGCACCGTTACTGTTTCTGGCATGTGCGGAAACATATTGCCGAGCAACAAATCCCAATGATAAACAAGTATGGAGAAGATATGGTCTCCGATTACCATGATTGGTACACCTCCCGTGATATAAGCACGTGCGAGGAGCGATGGCGTCTGATGAATGAAAAATATCATTTAGAAGAAGAAGAAGACAGTTGGTTGTTGAAGATGTATAGGCTGCGTGGACATTAGGTTAATGCATATCTCAAGGATGTTTTCTGTGCTGGAATGACAACCAGTCAGAGGTCCGAGAGTATTAATTCCTTCTTTGATGGTTTTGTTAATGCAAACACGAAACTAGTGGAATTTGTTCACCAATATGATAAAGTTGTTGCTGCCCGTCGTACCTCTGAATCTCAACAAGATTTTCGGGGTTTGAATTCTTTGCCCAACTGTACATCGAATCCATATGAGATACAGGTTTCGAAGATGTATACACCGAAGATTTTTCAGTTGTTCCAAAAGGAATGGGCAGTTGTAATGACACTGTTTTCAGAAGAGTTGGAACATGACAAACCTGGATCAAAATATTTGGTTGGTGATTATTCAGAATCAAAAGACAATTGGGAAATGGTCAGTTATGATAAGCGTGAGGAACTTCATGTTTCTTATAGTTGCTCGTTATTTGAAACAGAGGGTATCCTATGTAGACATATTCTGTGTATTTTGTAGCGCAATCACGTTACACATATACCGGAATCATATATACTTCAGAGATGGAGGTTGGATGCTCGTTACAAAAACGTTGCAATTTAAAATGGCATCAGGCCTTTTCCCAGTCAAGGCACTCCACGGACGGCTAGATTGTGGAACATTCGTTCAAAATTTAATGCAATTCTTCAGATGGTCGCTGATTCTGATATCCATCTTTCAAAGTTGGAGGCAGTTTTGGAAAGATTTGCCGAAGAAACCAATAGTGAATACAGAGCCATGTCAGGAAATTATCATTCATCACAGCCTAAAACTACAGTTGGTTCCAGTGGATCCATTGTCGTTCTGTGAGATGGTGAAGAATTTAATATACGTGATCCAATTGGTCCTGTACCTACCAAGGGGAGGCCTAGAGCTGCATCCAGGCTTAAGTCTGGTTTTGAAAATTGTATATATCAGAAGGAAGTTAAGTATCGAAGATGTGGTAACTGTCAAGAGCTGGGCCATTACAGGACTGGTTGTCCGTTACTGGTATTACATTAAACCTGTTAAACAATTTTTTATAATGATTTATGTTTAAAATTCTTACTATTCCTTTTTTTATGGCAGAAGTAGTAGTTTTGGGATGCGTCCATCTTGAAGAAATAAAGTCTTCATTTTTACATGAACTGCGACCTGAGTCGCACAGTGTACAGAGATTCATGTCGCATTCTGCCACTGGCGTGTCATTATAATCAGATTTTATTCTCATTTATTGATTTCTTCTATACTATTATTGTAATTAGTTGTACTTTAAAGTCTTTATGTTACAAAATTCTCCTATATAGTTTAATTTCTGTTTAATATAACGTAGATAGCGACTTTGGTCGCAGTGTACGTGGTTAATTGCGACCATGGTCGCAATGTTCCTATATCGCTGAAATTGATTTGTTTCCTTCTTAATATTGCCCCCCTCTCTTGCTATATTATTGTAACATCTGAATATAGTTGAATATTCTCCGCACTATTATAATTTCGACAATTTTAGCGCTATGTTCTTTTTTAGATTCCACTCAACGTAAAGTACCACTGCGACAATGGTCGCATCGATATTTACACATTTGAATATTGACTTTCTCCATATATATAACAGCTCGTTCACTGCGACCAGAGTCGCAGCTTCCTGACGGAATTTTTTTTTTTTAATTTTTTGGCTACAGTCGCAGCGTTCCCTTTAACTTTAATTGTAACTTCTATTTCTACATTTTCGTCCTATGTTTTAGCTTTAGTGAACTGAACATAAATTAAACTGCGACCTTGGTCGCAGTGTCGACCTTTTTTTGCCCATTTGAACGTATTATCTGGATGTGTTCACCAGTTTCATGACTGCGACCATAGTCGCAATTCGGTGAAATAAAATTTGTGACAAATGTACAACATTTCAACCAAGACTAAGTAGTAAAAACTATAATTCACACAATTAACCTTAGAAAAAAGGGTTATATATATATAAAAAAACAAAATACAAATTTTAAACTTCTAATCTAATCCTTCTCGTCATCACCATCATAATCAGATTCGTCATCGAGATTATGACCGCGTTCGTCTTCCGTATTGCTTTCCGTCTCTTCCACCTCTTTTCCAACATTCTCCTCTTCACTTTCTTCGTCTTCATGTATGTATTTTGGTTCATCAATGAACTCCCAGAACGGGTCGTCTGTATCAAGCTCATCCTCTGACCCATAGCGAGGCATCGCATCAGAACTATACATCCAATTATCATTAGATGATTGGCTTCTTTCCGGTGAAGACGGTGGAGAAGACATTTTTGAATCTGATTCCGAATATTGAAAGTAACGAGTTTGAGAAAAACAAATTTAGTATGTTTATAATCCTGTCCTGATACCCCTTTATATACTTTTAATCACGGAATACCAAAAGGTTTAAGCTCTCAAATCACGTGAACATGTCCCAAATTTATTTTCTACCTTTTCCCAAAAATTTTATACTTCCTAGGCGACTGTTCAGTTATCCAAAAAAGTTTAAAAGTTAATACAGTGTTACATTAAATTACTTTGTATTCCAAAACAGTTCATTATTGCGACCACAGTCGCATTGGGAACTGATAAATGATTAAGTAACTGCGACCATGATCGCTGTCTCGATTATAGTTTCGCAATATAAGGAAACGTTGTAACTAAAACAGGTCATTACTGCGACTTTGGTCGCAATACAAGTGGTGAACGAATGTTTGTTTCTAAGATCAGTACGCAATAGTAAAATGCACGGTGTAACAAATGTAGATTGAAAATAATAAATGGAATTTATAATAAATAAATGTATAAAAATGTTTATAAATTAAATCAATAAACCAAAAAAAAATGAATGAATTGCAATTATTTTTACATTTATAAATAAAAAAATGTGTTATATCAATAAATTGCCCACTGTCAGTCATCAAAATCCATCCTTCGTATCATTTCTGTTTCTTCATCCCAACTCTTCTCTCTATCTGCAAGTATCATGTATACAAGCTCACTTCTTAGTCTCTGTACATCAGCAGCCGTAACAGTATCAACAGCTGATGGAGTACCCAATGCTATATTTTCCATGTACTTGCATACATATAGAGCGCAATCAACACTGAAATTTGCAGAGAATAATCATTAAATGAAATTATATTTTTGTACTAAAAAAAGGTAGAAAATATGATAGGTAAGTAGATGTAAAAAATTCATATACCTGTTTGCTTGTTGTGGGCATCTTGTGTATTTTATATTTGTTTTTCTCATTAATTTATTCAAATCAATCTCAAAAATCTGTAATAATCTTTCTTTCTGCAATGTCAATAGAAAAAAACATTATTAATCAAATTAAATGCAAGTTTTCAGTAATCAAAATAATAAATTTCAACTCACCATTATTCTTGCATCTTTTTGATAAAGCTTTAATATACTACTAGTTTTTTCAGCTGGGACCAAAGAGTTGTAAAAAATCCACTCTTCTGTATGGCAATCAAATACCAACAAGGTCCAGTGAAATCCGGGCTCGTCGGCACTATGTTTGTGATTGATCGGGAAGAACATGTACTGCACATCGTCTGCCCAGTTTTTCAACAGTTGCTGCTTGATGAAATGATCTTCCAGATCTTTACTTTTAGATACAACACCGTGCTGCGGACAACAAAGAAAATAAAATACAAAATGAATTTAAAATATAAATTTTTTTTTATGAAAATTAGAAGTCATTACGTCAAGACAATAGACTGCGATCATGGTCCCAGTGTATATTAATTAACACAATTGTATATTAATAAATACAGTGACCAAGGTCGCATTGTTGTTGTTGATATAGACCGCCAGGAATTGCAATCTAGGTCGCATACTTTTGATTACTAAAATTACATTCGTGGTGATTAATATTATCATGGACTGCGACTTAAGTCGCAGTAGATTAATTAGCTGCTACTTTTACATTAGGACGCATAGCGACCAAGGTCGCAGTGTTGTTGATAAAGCTTGCCGCCAGCAACTGCGACCACAGTCGTAACCTTCATTTTAAATTGATATTGGGGTGAATTAATTTAATTATAAACTGCGACCTTGGTCGCAGTACATTCGTTAAGCCTAAACATCGATAAAGAACATTACTAGAATATTTAACGTTCAAAGATTTAATTCACCAAATTAATTAGGAAATTGATATTATATTAAACCGTAAAGGAGAAAATAGATATTTACCCAAGCTTCGCTCCGGAAGAATATACTTTTTAATCTTCCTCCTTTCTCTATATGTTGCATGTAGAAATGAATTATATTCGCATCAAGTCTCTACTGAACATCAGGTCCTCAATGTCATTCTTTGTAACAATGATTCCGTTGTCGGTATCCTGATATGCAGTAGAACTGCAAGATATTCAAAACAAAGTTAGTAATTAAATTGTACTTTTTATATATATACATAACAGTTTTTTGATATGATTTATAATAAAAATAATTAACTTACTCAGAGAAGGCCTTGTCCAAGAAATTTTTTATAAGAGCTTGTTGATGGGGCTGCAGAATTCTGTATGCTGTGGTTTCGGTCAATTCTCTCGATTTTGGCTGAGTGGGGGTAATCTCTTTGTCGCCGAAACCAGCGTCAGAACTCAGAGCCGCAGGCTGTGGAAGAGGATGTTCATTTATTTTCTTCTTCTGTTTTGGATAAACGAAGTCGGAGTCATCGCGATCTCTTTCAGCGCGCTTCCGTTCTTTGACTCCCCTTTCTATCGTTCCTTTAGAGTAATCCAAAACTTTTCCTTTTAAGGATTGCTTCTGAACCGGAGTATGTTCTTGAATTTTTTTCTTCAGAAGCTCTATCTCTTTGGAGTTCTTGAATCTGTTGAGTTATATTCAAAGAAAAACTGGGGATATCTTCCCCAGAAATATTTACAATAAATTCAGAACCCATGTTTTCGTCCTCTTCCAAAAAAATTTTCTTCTTTTCTTCAGCCTGCTTCTCCATCTGCTCCATAATTATTTTCTGCTTCTTCTCCTCTTCTCCCTTCTTCCTTCTCCTCTCCTCTTCTTTCATCCTCTCCTGCCTCCTCTTCTCCTCATCTAACTTTCTCATCTTCTCCTTTTCCTGATCCTCCTCTTCTTTCGTTCTCTTCTCCTTCTCCTTCATCTCCATTACAATCCTCCTCTTCTGCTCCTCATCCTTTTCCCTTCTCCTCTCCTCCTCTTCCCTTCTCTTCTTATTCTCCTCCTCTTCCCTCCTCCTCCTCTCCTGCCCCTCCTCTTCCCTCCTTCTCTCCTCCTTCTCCTGCTCCTCCTCTTCCCTCCTCCTCTTCTCCTTCTCCTCTTCTTCCCTCATTCTCCTCTCATTCTCCTCTTCACTCCTTCTCTTCTCCTTTTCCTTCTCCTTGGCAGCAGCGGCTGCTCTTAGCAGCTCTTCTTCTTCTTCTTTCACTTTTAATTTTATCTGCTGCTTTTTTAACTTTTTCTTCTCTCTTATTTTTCTTCTTTTTTTCTTTAATTCAGCCTTGATTCTGTTCTCAGTCTCCATTTTTTCAATTTTTCTTTCAAGCTGAGAAACATATTCTATCAAGTACTGATTTTTATTCCTCAACTCTTCAATTTCTTTAGCTTGTTCATCCCGTTGTGGTGGCAAAAAACCTATAAAAGTTGGTTCTTGCTCACTCGTCTCTTCTTGCTCAATTATTTTTGCCGCTTCTGGCTCCTTATCAGACGGGATGTTAGCTTGATTATATCTATTTCCTTCTTCTTCTTCTTCTTCATCTTCATCTTCTGCTTCTTCTTCCTCCTTTTCTTCCCCTTCAACAGGAAGGCCAATCATAATTTTTTCTTCATTAGAGATGTTGGCCATTCGACACAAAATCTGAGGAAAAAAATAAAAAAAATAAAGTTAAAACGAATTATTTGAAATAATTGTAATGCGACCAAGGTCGCAGTACATTTATTAACTATTAAGATAGAATGCGTTCATGGTCGCAGTTTGTTTGTCTGGCACATAAATTTAACTGCGAAGACTTGCAGCTTAATACTGCGACCATGGTCGCATTTTATGTATACGGTATTATCAGGAGAATGCGACCATGGTCACATTTTGTATGTCCGGCACATTAAATGAACTGCGAAACTTGCAGCTCAATACTGCGACCATGGTCGCATTCTAAGATTATGGTCGCATTTTTAATCAATACTATATAGTATTTAATATTTTAAAACTTACGATATTTGCGTCAAGCTCATTTAGATCAACTTCAAGCAAAGATCTGCTAATGTTCTGGAGGTCCCATCTTATTGCGCGTGAGGTTTTGTCCTCCAAACCAGACCTCGGCTCAAAAATAGGAGCCCTCTCACATAACCAATACTGCAAAATGTAAAATTAAATTAGTTTACACCAATATTCACAAGATTATGGGGAAATTTCATACAATGGTGGCCAAATTTGATATTCATACTTACAATAATTTGCACGGAGCATCCTTGCAGCTCATACGTTGTATGCCTGAAGATGTCCATTGACTCAATCAGGAATTGCCAAACAGCTTTAGCCCAGCATATTGACCTCATCAGCTGCATATTAGCAATCTGTTCCACAATATACCACGGCACCGTGCATTTACTGCCAGAGAAGAATAGAGTGGCCGACATGTATAGGATGATTATTATAGTAAAGTCTTGAGCTGCAAGTCTCTGTCTGTCTCTTATAATTTCATGTAAAGTCACTTGCTGCTCAAGCTGTTCATTCTTTGTCACATCTAATTCACCCCTCCTCCTTTTCTTGACCAGAAGATCATCCAATGCCTCTTCAATAGATACTTTAGTGATCTTCTTTATATTGGGGAAATAATGTTTTATAACCCCTCTATCCTTCATCGTACAGATCTTATTCATAATAAAATCTGACCCAATGATAGGTAGACCAAAACTTAGGGCAATATCCTCCACCGTTAACTCAATTTGTTTGCCCCCAATTGTAAACGTCCTTGAATCCCTATCATACTGGTCTAAAATTCTCAGTACAGCAACGTTTGATTTTAGACCCTTTTCACCCCCAAATTCCTCATTGTAGAAGGCCATGAAGATTGGGTCAAATGGGGTATTCTTGATTGCCTCTAAGAAATCGGCCTGAATGTACTTTTTGAATTTCTTTATGAAAATGCACATAGGTTTTAGGCTCGATCTCAGAGGACGAACCTTCATCTGTTGTTTACCTATAGATGAAGAAAAATTAAAAACTTTAGAGCAATGATTATTTAAAAGCTATAAGGGAATAAAAAGCAAATTAATTTTAAAACACTGCGACCAAGGTCGCAGTCATAAACAGTGCAAATGTAAACAATGAACGACACTGCGACCAAGGTCGCATAATTCTACAGTGCAAACATAAACATCTGCGACCCGGGAATTAAAAAAAAATGACATTAAATACACTGCGATCATGGTCACATAAGTATACTACAACGCATATTGAAACAACTGCGACCCATGTCGCAGTATGTAATAAAAAACAAAGGACCTTTCAGATACTGCGACCAACGTCGCATTCGTCTAAAATGAAAAGTCCAAAAAAAAAAAAAAATTAAAAATCTACGATCTAAGTCGAACAGATCTGCAACTATAATTTTAACTATTGCGACCGAGGTCGACAAATAGTGTATGAAAACAAAATTGGCTTAAAAAAATATTTGCAAGGTCGCATATATATATACATCGCTTTTTTAAAAAATACTGCGACCATGGTAAAAATAAAAGGAAATGAAAAAACTTGAAAAAAAATGGACATTTATCGTTGTGTTAGAAAATCTATAAATTTAAAAATTTATTCGTCATCTAAAGTTTCAGAATCTCTTTCTTCACTGCGACTATGGTCCCAAGATTTAAAAAAAAAAAAAAGTGACAGAAACGGAAATAAATCTGAAAAAAAATATTAAAACTATTAAAATCCATAAACCCTAAAAAAATTTGGAAAATATCGTTTTTATAGTACCTTTTTCGACGGATGATTTCTTTGGCGCCATGTTTTGCAAGTATATTTTTTAAAAAAATGGATGAAATTTGAGAAACAATAGAACTAATTGGATCAGAATGATCAGGTGAAATTTTAGAGTTGTATATTTTTTTGAAAGGAAATGTTTTTACATAAGGTAAAAAGTTGTGAGTGAGGGTATTTTCGGAAAATACAATGTTGAGGTGACTGACATTAAATTAGGCGGGATTTTTCAGGTTTTTGTCCGCCAAAATTTAAGACAGATTTGTGGCTCTGATGTTGCCACGTCCCGCCGGCTGAGAAACTCTCTCAGCCGTCGGCTGAGGTACAGTAACCCCTATATACAGTAATTCTACAAGATTATCAAGTGCTCCTAGTAGGTTTCCTTAGATTACAATCTAAGGAGACGGCTTAAAATTCTAACATCCCGATTTTTTTTTCACGATCCGACCGCATATTATCATATTCATGTTATAAGATGTATGCATATAAAAAATCACGTGATTTGAAATTCATTTACTCATTGATCTAATCGTTCCATTTTGTTCTACTGTTTAAAAACCGTTAATGTTTGAACCCAAAGAAAATAGAGTAAACAAACTTCAAATCACGTAAATTTTTATATGCGTACATCTTATAACATGAATATGATAATGTGCGGTCGGATTGTGAAAAAAAAATCAGGATGTTAGAATTTTAGGCCGTCTCCTTAGGTTACAATCTAAGGAGACCTACTAGGAACACTTTTCCCTATATATATATATATTGCTAACAGACATTTGAGACACATTAGGACAATCCATATGAACCCTAAATTCATAAAGGAAAATAAAAGTCTAACATGGACGAAATTCACATGTACAGTAGAAGCGAGCGATCCTGCAAATAAATGAAAACACAGGAAAATAAGCTTCAAAGCCTCAGGCAGAAAAAATCCCTTTCCACATAGAATTACAAAGAAACGAAAGAAGCAAGCCTAGCCTGCCAGCAATCTTACAGAGCGTCCGAAGCAGATCCGGCGAAGAATAATGAAACAAATTAGCAACTTCTTGTAGCTTGCGTTAGATCATCCTCAAGACACGAACACATCATACATCTTAGAAATATCAATTTCGTTCTTGTCACAAATTGAAGAAACTTCACTAACCAGTAGATACCATGGAGTTTCCCTTGTTTCCTGAAGACATTCAATATGCATTTACAAATATTTGGCTCCGTTCTGTGTAGTGCCTGTGATAATCTTGTGGAATTCCAAGAATACTTCTCATTAAAGGCAAGATGAACCTGAAATCAAAAGTAGTCACTGAGTAATCCCTTCACTTTTCTTTCTAAGCAAAAGCTACATGTATCATCTACAGTTCAATGAGAATAAGAACAGTTTAATAAGTAATCCTGTAAGAACATGGGCTACAAACTCCATACCTTGCGTTTGTATATGCCATTACATACACTTATAAAAACAACATTTGCATTTGCACCTTGCTACAATAGAAGTGTGACTGATTCTGTTGGGATTTGGGTCGAACAAATAGTCCCACATCGGCTAGACGTGGGGATGGTCTTGGGCTTATAAGGATTTGGGCAACTCCACTTAATAGACTAGTCTTTTGGGATGGAGCTCATATCCAACATGTGGTATCAGAGCCATGCCCCGAACTTAGTCGTGTGTGTGGGTGATGTTCGACGGTGTATAGATACCCCCAATGGCGCAAAAAAAAAGGCACAATAAGCCCCTGTAAAGCTAATATTTGGCTCTCGAGAAAATTTAGCACCGCAGTGCAAAAGAGTGACCGACAGCAGTCGGTATCTCGAGAGCATTTGATCTTCCAGTGTGAAAATAGTTAAGCTTGCAGGGAGACTCTTTGTTCGAGGGGGGGATTGTTGGGATTTGAGTCGAACAAATAGTCCCACATCGGCTAGACGTGTGGGGATGGTCGAACAAATAGTCCCACATCGGCTAGACGTGGGGATGGTCTTGGGCTTATAAGGATTTGGGCAACTCCATCTAATAGACTAGTCTTTTGGGATGGAGCCCCATATCCAACAGATTCTGCCCCTTTTTTGGACAATATACTTTTTTTATTTTTGAAATTATACATAATTAAGATTGTTGTCAACTTACAATTAGTAAATATTAAATACCAACACAAAGGAAAGCCTCAGGGCTATTGGTTGATCCTCTTCACATGTGAGATGCCTGAGATATTTGAACAGAGAGTAGGCAGCACGGACTACCTACACAACTTCAAATTGACATATCTACACAAGAATCTTTTCCCAGCAATTGATACGAGATTAGACCATATGACTATAATGCTTGTAACTAATTGGGCAAGCAGAGAAAAGCTACCAAATCAGATAACTTGCTTCACATGGGGATCCTCTCATTTGGATGAAATTATGAGCATAAGATTCATTTGATTCTCAGTAAATGAGGAGCAAAAGTAGGGATACAATGGCTGGGTGCCGAAGGACATCTCTCATGACAGTTGATTGCAATCAGTAATAAAATAGATGACAAAGGTCATATCTCATAATGCTAAACATGTAATTCAGCAAAGGACGCAGTACAAACTAGCAATTCAGTTCAAGCATTTTGACACCTAGTTTGTTATGATGATGGGTCCATTAAATGTAATGGAGTGGCTAATAGCCTTGGTCACAAAAAGGGAGCCACTACTACATTCTAGGGTTTAAACATATTTAACCAACTAATCATTTTGCTTTCTATTCCACGATGAACAAAACTCATATTATACCACCCAGTTATCCAGTGAATTTGATGCAAAACATCCAAAATCAACATGGAGTAATGCCAATTATTACAATGGAGTAAACAAATTATTAAGAGACATGTTTTGCAAAATCAATGGTTGAAAAGGAAGTACGGGAGATTACCACAATAAACTTTGAATTTCATTTGAGAGAAAACATAACATTAACTTCATAGTTTGTAGGCCAAAGACTTGCAAAAGATAGAACTTGACGTAGATGATTGATAACTATAAATACAGAAAAAATGATTTTTCACGATCTACTTACATAATAACTAAATGGAGTGAACACCATCTCAAAGCCATAGTAACTAACACAGAGTGTGACATCTCAAAAGCCATTCCAAATAGTAATACATGAGTGGCGACCATTGCAACAACGATGCTCATTATCTCAATGGAACCAACACAGGTTTTCAGTCTACATGTCAAATATGGATTAGAGGAATGTGTAACGCTTCAAACATCAAATAGTATGAAAGATGGTGGAAAACAAGTAGATGAGTGCAAGTGGGGGGTATTGAGTGGTGTGGCTTTTAGCCAAAAGGCCAAGGCTTTCAAGGTGATGGAAGGCACAGAAGAGGATTCGTTAGCTATTTAGAACTCAACTATAGTGCAAGACCAACTGATTGAATTGAAATGCAATAATTAATGCTATGATGAGTCATGATGTATGCATGGCCTACGAGGAGTAGAAACATGTAGAGGGGTACAATTGAAATTTTAGAAAGAAGATGCTTACCAAGATTATCATGCATGCCTCCTACTTGATAAAGGGTGGTTACTGAGAGAGCTGCCTATTTGATTAAAGTCTGACCACCGAGGGACATAACCTGATTGCAAAACTTAAAAGACATCACAAGGAAGTAGTCCCAAATATCTCATGTATTAGTGCAGATGCAGATGTGTTTGAAATCTTATAGTTGCTTGATTATTGATGGTTCATGCAGATGTTATGCATTTGTAAACCATAATGTATAATTGCTTCAAAATTTTCACTTACGGAGTAGGAATGATAGCTTGTTAGCTAATAATAGGTGACCTCTAAGACTGCATCATGCAATCAAATAATAGTACTGCTCCTCAAGAAAACAAAGACCAGCAACACTGGTATTATATCATACACAAAAGGATCCAAAGAAATAAGGCAATATGATATAAATATAGTGGACATATCATACAACTGTATTTCCTTGCATGGAAACAAGCCAATAAAACAAGCAATAAAAGAAAAGGAATAGTTTAAGCTCTTTTCTTAGACTTTTGTGACCTTCTCACACAATATACCTGTGACTTGGAACAAAAAATACAGCTTTCAAGTTTAGCTTGTTAGCAAACAAGGGAATTCATTCTTAACTTTTGAAGTATGAAAGAATCAAAGTGTACATGCATTAGTGACAGAGTTATAATTCAATTAGAAATATGATAGGTAACTATTGTAATAAGTATTCATGACATGAATAGAAGAAAACCTTTAGAATGTAATTGCTAAAAAAACATGGATTGGCAAAGCCAGACCCATCTTTTTATATGCCGACACTTTTGACGGCTTGTGCATTTTTCTTGCATCTGCCCTGCTGTAGATATGTAGTTGTCACGTTACTTTGTATGGAAAGAGGTTCTTAAGATCGCCATAAATCTGAAAATTGGTAAATACTAGCAAATATTGTCATTTTTAAGCAGGCTTTTACCCATATGTTGAACTATGGATGGCTAGAAAGGGTAGAACATGAAAAATATGTTTATTATTTATTTTTATAAGTTCATAAATGACAAACACTACAGACATTGACCAACATATATGCAAGAATTGTGAGGAGAGAGCGTAAAATCTTGATGGTAGATTTTTTTAACTCATTGGAGATGAGAGTGCCATCAAAGATCAAAGGCAAAGGAAAAACTTTGTTCCCAGCTGAATGTTGGCCCGGAGGCCTTCCACTCTAGTTTTGATGATGATTAACTCATGTAGTTATGTTTACTAATAATCTTATGATTTTAGTTTCAGATCATTAACCAAGATATTAGTTGGTGATTGCTTCAACAAGATGGTTTTTGAAGCCTTTCACATGGTGATTCCAGTGTCTGAGCATCAAGATCATACATTTGCACTTGGTGGATCACGTTTGGGATCGAGTCGGCTTGAAGATGGAAGTTCATCAAGAAGACTTAGGTATCCTTAATTTAGTTTAGTGTGTTTAGATCCATGTGTAAAGATTAGATAGTTGATATGCTCAAGTGCACAACACACACATTTTATGGTTTTTCGGTTTTTGATTTAACCGATATTTGTTTTCATGAATAGTAAATCAAAACAAGTTTAATTGGTTTATGTATAGTAGATTCTTTCTATACATGCATGCTTAAACTTCTTATACAAACTTATTTTGACTTCCCTATTCATGTATTGAAAAATCAAAGTTTGAAAAATACAAGATTTGGTTTTGGTAAAATTTTCAAGACATCAAAAGGAGTTCATATGTTTGATATTTGTCTTGAAATTTTTTTTCACATGTTTATATATCAATGAAAAATGATAAAATAATTTTTATGAAATTTTAAAAGTTTTATGGGATTTATTAAAATATTTTTAAAACTCAGTTTCTGACCCAGAACTGTGACTGACAGGCCAGGTCGGTCGACCGCACGGTCGACCGAGCCAGGATCCGGTCGACCGGGCGATCGACCGACGTGTACAGACCTGTGCACGTCTGCTGGCACAGTGGGCCGGTCGACCGGACCAGAGAGCTTTGCTCTCTGTATTTTTGCGGTCGACCGGGCGGTCGACCGGGCTGCTCCAACGGTCGAAAAATCAACCGTTGGCGGTCGACCGGGTCGACCGCCAACCTGTCAGGCTGAATTTTCAGCCTAACGGCTAGTTTTCTATTGGGCCTATAAATACCCCATCTCTTTGGAGTTTTTGACAAGACTTTTGACAAGAAAATTTTCAGTGTTTCTCTAGTATTTTTAAAAGATTTCAAAAGTATTTTTGGGCTTTAAACTTTCAATCATATTTGTTTTAAGTTTTGAAAAAATCAAAGAAAATAGTATTTTGGGAGATTTGTGTTTGTTCTTCATTTCCATTATCTTCAAAAGTTTTCCCAAGATTATTTCTTTGAGTTTTTATTTTTCAAACACCTAGTTTTTTCACACTTGAGCTATATCTTCTATCCTATTCTATTAGGATCTTGTTTTGTGAAAAAAGGAAAGAGGTTTGTGGTTGAGATATACCACTTGTTGTAAACCCCTTGATTTCTTGTATCCCTCTTTGGTAGAGGTTAATTGGGTTGTTGGTTTGCTCCCTCTAGTGAGAGGTGGAGTGGGTGTTTGTAACCCTCTTCGGTAGAGGTGTTTGTGGTTGTTTGGCTACGGGCCTACCCCTCGGTTGTGAGGCGGTGTTTGAGAGAGGAGTTTGGTACTCCTAGTGTTGTACAAATCCTCCTCGGTGGGAGATAGTGGATTAGAAATCCTTCACGGTGGTGAAGGCGGAAACGTAGAGCTAGGGGCTCGAACCTCGAAACATATCACTTTATTTGCGTTTGATCCATTATCTCTTAACCCTCTCTCTTTACTTTTGTGCAAAGCATCATTCATTCATTCATATCGTATATTGCTTGTGTTGTGCCTTGCATTATTTCATATTGCTTATCATCCTTATATGCTTGGTTGTGTGTGTGCCTTACTTGTACTTAACCAACGAGAGCTTCACATAGAGCCTTGACCCATATCTAGGGGAATCTAGAGGAGTTAGTCCAGAGCCCTTCACGGGGAATTCGGCTACACTCGTTGGTTGTATTAAGTGTGTTGCAAATTAGTTTTTAGCTTCCGCATTTAGTTTATAGATTAGCATTATCACCTATTCACCCCCCCTCTAGGTGATTTCACTGAAGACAGAGGACTAGTCGACCGGGCGGTCGATCGGTCATGCATAAAACGTGCACAAGGAGTAGAGATCGATTGCACAGAAGCAGGCAGCAGCAGCAGAAGCATCGGTCGACTAGGCGGTCGACCGACTGAGACTGTTAGGAGTTATTGTTAAAAGTGGTCGACCGACCGGTTAACCGTAGAAGGAGCCGATCGACCGTCCGATCGACCGGGAGACATGGCTGATAGTTTCCTAAGTTAATTCAAAGTTCATTTCTGATTCGAATTTAGATCTGTTGGTTTTCTTAAACTCAAGGACTATCTGCCTATATAAAGAGGGGAGCCTATATAAAGAGGGGAATTGCCCCTGGTATTGTATCATGTACTTGATTGATTTTAATAAGATCTCTCTCTTTTTCTTCCCCGAAGACGTAGACAAATTACCAAACCTTGTTAAATCGTGTATTCTCTCTTTCACTTTCTCTTCTCTTTGTTTCTGTAATCCATGATTTTAGATATACGTATCACCGTATTAGTACTCTATACAGCATATAAATTGGATTTAACTTTTTCGGTAGTCAGATTGAATTGGTTTCAACTCCAGATATCATTTTCTAATATTTTAAATTTTTTCTAGATTTTTGAATTTTTCTAAATTATTTTGAAAAATCTTCGAATTCGGTGTCGATCGTACTAATAATTGACTTTATGATTTTTAATTCACAATTGGAGATGAATTTATAGAATCCATTTTTAAATTATTCCCTAAAATCATATTTTTCTACTTTAGCATATTTTTGAGAATTTTTCTGAATTACTCGAAAATTCGGTCAAACTGGTGTCGCCCGATATCACCGATCAGTTTCAAGATTTTTAATTTGCAAACCAGACTGAATTTTTTGAATCTGATTTTACATTACTTCTCAGTGTAATGTTCGCTATTTTATAGGATTTTTGAGAACCGTTCGGAACTAGTCAAATTTTGACCCAATTAAAATATTAATTAAATAATGTTAAATAAATACTTTTTCTTTCTTTTCTTTTATTCTTCTCCATTTTTCTTTCTTCCCCATTAAGCCAGCATCACCGACCTATCCAAAACTGACTTCTCCTGTCTCGTTCGAAATCCCCCTCTTCAAAATACTTCTCTCTAACTCTAATTCCTCTCCATCTCTCTGTCACCCACTCTCTCCCTCCTTCACCATGGTTTCTCTTCATCGTCGATGACCGCCAGCCAGGCACGCCGCCGTCAGTTTGGCCACATCGCACCACCAGCCCACCTCTCTCTTTCGCACTCTCTTTCTTTCTCTATCTTCTTTCTTTTTCTCTTCGTTTTCTCCTCCAATTTCTCCTCCCTAACCTGTGCTATCTAGCACTAGGCCGCACCGTCCAAACCATCCCCGCTGCGCTGGCACCACAACCACCCACGAACCACCACCATCATCGTTTTCTTCTCCATTCTCTCTTTCTTTTTCCTTTCTCTTCTCTCTCTTTCTCACCCTCCCTCTCTCCTCTCTCCCTGCCGCCGGCATGGCTGCGCCCCGGGCCGCCACACACCAGCGGCCACCGCCGATGGCCGCCGCCCTCGCTTCTCGCCCTCTCAATCTTTCTCTCGTTCTCCCCATATGGATCTCAAACCTGACTGATTAACCTCAAACCCGACCCATTAACACGTTACCCAAAACTCATATTCACTTAAGTCTAATCGGTTTAGGTTATTGGATCTAAACCCGTCCCATTAAAAGCCCAAACCCGCTTCAAAACAAAATAAAGATAATTTTACACATAACCCTCTGTTATATAAATTATGTTATTTATGTATCTAACCTATTTTATTGATTTTAGTGTTCAGGCTATATCTCTAGAGCATCCGAACTCTGAATTGGATGATTATAGAACCGTTACGATCATAAAAAGACAAACTACATCTCTGTAATAGCTATGTAAGTATTTATCTTTTAAAAATTATATTTTTTATCATGTTGAATAAACTAATTGTTTTATTTAAATAAAACATGATTATCAGTAAAACACTGTAATTAGAATATGCATGACTGTTCTTTAGATATAATCGATAAAATAATAACTTATTTTGTTTCTTGATTTATTATAAAATATAGTTGAATTATCTAAATATCGAGTAAATATTAGATAGTATATTAAAAAAACTCGTGATTAATAAGTTAATAATTTTAATAAGTAAATTAATAAATAAATTGATAATTGAAATAGATAATTGTATATAATAATTTTGTGATTTAATCGTATTAATAATATTGTAATCATTATTACAAATATAGATATCTGACACATGATTATATTAGTGATATTACCATGTATGACCACCATTACCGAACTCACACCGGACACTATTATTTATATATTTTAATATCACTTTTCGTGGATTACATTTATTCACATATTCATGTATACTTGTTACACGGATATTTTGTTATGCTAAACACTATCATTCATGTACTTATAAAACCGTGACACGAATATACTATCACACCGGACACTGTCATTTCATGTACATGTATCACCGTTATACAGATATTGTTACATTGGATACTATTATTTTATATACATGTACCAATGATACACAGATACACTATTCTATTGGATACTGTTATTTCATATATTTATATCACCGCTACACGAATACTCTGTACACAGTTATTTCATGTTCTTATAATACAGTTACAGAGTTTCACCTATACACATGTGTTGATTGTTTCTGTATTCTCGTTGCATGGATCACTGTTCCTGTTACATAGATATTCCTATATTTCTGTTAAATGACTATCTTCTGTTACTGACATCGATATGATACTCCTGTTACTGGACATGGGTGTTGTTGTTATGGGATATGTGAAACTAAGTGCCACGTGAATCTAAACCACGGGGGCGACCTCTAAAATCCTATATCTCTTGTTTCTCATTTCCTTTTATTTTGTTTCATGATATCAACAAAGCTTATGTCCTATTATCTTATTACATGTACCATGCACTGTTCTTGTTTCTGATACACTGTGTAGTTTATATATAATAAATATAATATGGGGATGGGTGGAGACTTAACGGTTGACTAGACCTTATCGGGTGGATGTCATGAATCCATATTAGTCCCATTGCAAGGGACATGGTAGTGCTGACTACCTTCCCGTTTTCTGTTTCCCGTTACTTGTGTCGCCTTAGCGGGCTGGCCCTGGTCTTATTAGCCAGGGTCTGTTAAGACCGTGACCCCGAGTAATGCACGAGATACACCCACCCGATTAGAGATCTTGACCATTGGGTTTTTAATTAACATAATAAAACAGAATAAGCAATAGTGACATCAAAAACACTTGTTATTTAGTCACTCTCTCGTTCGAATAATGGTACTCATATGTCATGTTCGGATGAGTTCAGCTGGAGTACGGGCTCCGGTATGAACTGCCAGTGGTATGGAACACTGAAAGAGATTGATTAAAATATTAGGCGATATTGATTGTTATTATTATATGAATAACATGACCTGTTCGATATATGTATAGTATTGTCCTTTTATATTTGTTACATTTTCCGTTATCTTATCTATCATCATGTCACATGTATACTTTACACTTCTTGTATTCTTCACAGATACATAATTCATTTACACATATACTCTGTATACTATTTATTTCATATTTCATGTTTTTCTTCATATTAGTATGAGTATTATGTGTACATCATGTATACATGTTCATACTATTCATATTATTCACGATACCATCATACCATTTTTACTGGAGTTTAAACCTTAAATGAAAAATAATAAAAGATGATATATATTATTTATACAAGTTGATTACATTGACATGTTACTAAATGTTATATTTTATTTCACACACTGATAATAACATATAAATGTTATAACTCCTATTGATTATAATAACCTAATAGTATAAAAATAGATAATATGTAAGACTCTTTTCGATAATATTAATTACTGTTCTTTTTATATAATTGTATAAGATTGTAGTAACATCACCATTATAACATGCATGTTAGGTATTACTACTGTTATGATGTGAATATAACATTCTTGTATAAGTTATACAGATCGTTAGCCTAATTATATTGTATCACTAATAGTTAAACATATATTATATATTATTGTGATTATACTATTATTATAATATACAATTACTGCTTCCTTCATTTTATCACTCACTAGATCGCTTTTTGATGACCCTGGGTTTGCGTGCCGAGGTTGGAGCAGAGATTTCATAGCACCTAATATTTTCTGAGATATTATCTTGAGACCGCCACCCTTTCCGATTTATAGGTATCTTTATTATTTGTTTTTATTTTCTTATTTATCCATGTTTCTATATTTATTATGATCACTGACCCTTTGCCGGTATTCTTGTACTTATTTAATAGTGAAATAATTGTGTTATATTATATTTATTTCATGTACTGAGGCTTAGCATACGTATGCGACGGTATTTTCGCCTTGCGTATGTACATCGCCGTAGCGTTCCCGTATCCGCTAGATCGGGGCATTACAATTTTTGTTCTTGTGTTTGCGACTATTCTCTGGTGTTGTTGTGATTCTCTGTTGCTTTGGGGATTCCTCGATCGCCCCAACAAGTGGTATCAGAGCTTTCTGGGTTCGATGGGGAGTTATTCGTTTGGGTGGAGCAAATCAATTTGAACACTGTCCACAGCTTCGTTCAGAGGTAAAGATCTAATCTTTCCTATTTGAATTTGTTTTGACTAATCGTTTTCTGTATTATGTTAAGGAAATGGCCGGAGAAAGTCAATCCACGGTGAAATTCATGGACCCATATCTGATGAAAATCGATGTGGTAAAAGTTGATGGCAAGAACAATTTTAGGATGTGGAGGTGCGAGGTGATGGATGCTCTGACAGCATCAAACCTCGATAACACTCTACGGTTGGAAGAAAAGTCAAAAAGACTTCTGAGAAAGATTGAGACAAAATGAACCGAATGGCGTGTGGTCTCATAAGGTCTTGTTTGACACAAGACATCAAATATCATGTGTTGTATGAGACGTCCGCAAAAAAAATGTGAGAGATTCTCGAGAAGAAATATCTGACGAAGAGTGTCGAGTCTCAACTACATCTAAAGATAAGGCTTTATCGCTTCCGGTTAAAGAAATGAGTCTCTATTGCTGATCACATGAATGACTACACGAAATTTCTTACAGATATGGTTAATGTGGATGTGGATATCGAAGAAGAGGACAAGTCACTGATTCTTCTGAATTCTCTTCCTGATGAAGAACATGAGACCTTCGTTCTCACCTTGATTAAAGAAAAACAATCACTTAACTATAATGATGTGTCGGCTGCTCTTGTAAATTATGAAGTGATGAGGAAGGATAAGCGATCTTCTTCCAGTGGTACATCAAGGCATTGACGGTAAAAGGTAAGGGTTCCAATCAGAAAGCCAAAGATAATCGCAAGAGATTGAAGTCTAGACCAGGGTTTAGAGATCTGAAGAAGAATCAGTGTGCCTTCTGTAAAGAGTTAGGGCACTAGAAGGTTGACTGTCCAAGGATCAAAGATAAGAATAAGGATAAGGAGTCAAAGACTGAGGCAAATCTCGCACAGATGATCAATACCTAATCGAGTAGTACTTCACAGGCAGATGGATCGGACTCAGACTCATCTGTGTTTTCGTTCTGTCACTACTCCTATCATAGGTTACTTAGGTGAATCTAAGTGGATGCTAGTATAGGAGCTATCTATCATGTGTGCCCCAACAAGGATTGGTTTTCTACTTTTGAGAAGCTAGATGGTTATTCCGTTGTCATGAGTGATGATCACCCATGTTATATGAAAGGAATAGGTACAGTCTTTATCAAGATGTTTGATAAGATGGTGCAAGAATTGAAGGATGTGAGGTATATACCTCAACTGAAAAAGAATCTCATCTATGTTGGTGCTTTGAAAGTATTGGGTCTTGAAATATCTATTAGAGATGGTGTTGTCAAGATGATTAAAGGCTCGATGGTTACGTTGAAGGGTGTCCGACGCAATAACCTTTACTACTTGAAGGGTAGCACGGTTACAGGGTAAGTGGCAGTTTCAACAGATTCAGATGATGATTATACCCAACTCTGATATATGAGACTCGAACATACAAGAGAGAAATCTTTTCAAGCTCTTGCAAAGCAAGGTTTATTAAAAGATGCCAGTACTTGCAAATTAAAATTTTGTGAACATTGCGTCATCGGAAAAAAGATCAAGGTGAGAATCGGCACCGCGACTCATTGCACCAAAGAAATTCTGAATTATATTCACACATATGTCTTGGGACCTATCAAGACAATATCTATTGCAGATAACCATGACATTGTCTTTTATAGATGATTACTTTAGGCGATGTAGGATATATATCATGAAGCACAAAGAGGAAGTCCTGGAGTAATTTATGGAGCGAAAGAAGAACATGGAGAAGAGTACGAGAAGGAAGGTCAAAGTACTTCGTTCAAATAACGGAGGTGAGTACACAAGTGATCCTTTTCTACAGCTATGCCATGATGAGAGCATAGAAAGGTACTTTACAGTAAGAAAAACACCGCAACAAAATAAGGTGGTTAAAAGGATGAACAGGATCTTGCTAGAGAAAGTCCGTTACATGCTATCTAATGCAGGCATATCAAAATCTTTTGGGGTTGAGGCATTAGCTTATGCTTGTCATCTTGTTAATAAGTTGCTTTCGTCTGCAATAGGAGGAAAAACTCCTCTAGAAGTTTGATTAGAAAAGTTGCTCGGATTATGATTCAGTATGGGTATTTGGATGTTCGACTTACTATCATGTCAAGTAAGACAAATTGGACCCAAGAGCGAGGAAATGTGTACTCATAGGATTCAAAAAGGGAGTTAAAAGCTATAAATTTTGGCATCTAAAGGGCAAGAAATTTATCTTGAGTAGAGATGTCACGTTTGACGAGGCTTCTATGATGAAGCCTACAAACTCTCAGCAGATGGAGAGTAAAATGACCAGAGGGATATTGTAGCTTTACTATCTCTAGAAAAATCAGTATCATTTGAGACCATACCCATGGTGTCACAGGATGGTAGTCAAGTAGCCCAGCAAGATGCTGATAATAATGAGGGTTAAGGACAGGCTATGGGTGATGTTCAAGAATCTATTGTCGTTGGAAGAACCTGAAGAAATCTACGTAAGCCCAGTTGGCTCACTATAGATTTGATTGTAACCTATGCTCTCCCAGTTGTTGAGGAGACGATCCCGACTACATATAGGAAAGCTGAAATCAGTTCAAAATCTAAGATATAGAAGGATGCCATGATGGAACAGATGAGTTCTCTACATAAGAACGACACTTGGGAACTGTCAGAGTTGCCCAAGAGAAAAAAGATAATTGGTTATAAGTGGGTCTTTACAAAGAAATATGGATATGTCAATGGTGACATTGTATGTTACAATGCCAGGTTGGTAGCTAAAAGCTATGCGCAGCGAGAAGGCATTGATTACAATGAGATATTTTCGCCTGTTGTGAAACACGTCTATTCGAATTCTGTTGGCACTGGTGGCACAGTATGAGTTGGAGCTTGATCAGCTCGACCTGAAGACCATCTCTCTATGGCGATCTTAAAGAGGAGGTCTACATGACTCAACCGATGGGATTCAAGACTATAGGAAAAGAACATATGGTATCCAAGCTGAAAAAATCACTCCATGGATTAAGCAATCACTGAGACAATGGTACAAGCGTTTCAACAGCTTCATGATAGGCAAGAGGTACACAAGAAGCCGTTATTACTCATATGTGCATTACAATAAGCTATCAAAAGGAGAGCACATCTATCTACTATTGTATGTGAATGATATAGCTTCTAAGAGCAAGTCCACTATGAATAAGTTGAAGAAGGATTTATCTTCTGAGTTCGAAATGAAAGATTTGAGTGAAGCGAAGAATGTGCTAGGCATGAAAATTGGGTTTATTATTCGAGAAGGATTCTACTGGTAAGCAGGACTCTATCAGATATGTTGACTACGACTATGCAGGAGACCTCGACAAATGCTGATGTGTTTACATTGTCTCAAAGACCAGTGAGCTGGCGCTCTATTCTACAGTCTATTCTCTACTACGGAGGCCAAGTATATGGCCATGATGGAGGTTATGAAGGAGGTAATTTGTCTTCAAGGAATGCTCGATAACTTGGAGATTGATCAGGATCTATTGAAGATCAACTATGATAGCATGATGCTATCTATTTGGCAAAAAAACCAGGTGTATCATGAAAGGACGAAGTATATTGATGTCAGATTTCATTTTGTTCGGGAGATTCTTAATGAGGGTGATACAAGTTACAGAATATTCACACAAAGTAGAATCCTACTGATATGCTTACCAATGTTGTTACGGGAGTGAAGTTTGCATTTTGCAAAGAGTTATTCCGGATCCTTCCAGTCGCTTGAGCTCGGTGGAGCTCGTTTGGATGAATTATGGATGACTTGATCTCCTGGGCAAGGGTACGTAGGCAACCACATTAGTGCAGCCCCGATGGAATTGACATGGTACTCATATTTAAGAAATCTTCACCGAGGTAGAGAATTATGGGGGAAGAGTGTAAAATCTTAATGATAGAGTTTTTAAACTCATTGGAGATGAAAGTACAGAGATCGGAGTTCAAAGGCAAAGGAGAAGCTCTGTTCTCAACTGAAGACAAAGGACTGATTGACCGGTCATGCATAAAATATGCACAAGGAGTTGCGATCGACCGCAAAGAACTAAGACTGTCAAGAGTTATAAGTAAAAACAGTTGACCGATTGGTCGACCATAGAAGGAGCCGGTCGATGGGTAGACGTGGCTGACATTTTTTTAAGTTGATTCAATGTTCGTTTTTCTCGACTTCCCCAACAAGAATTGCAAGTAGCCTACATAGGGTAGGGTTGCTTTCCTTGTAAGTAATGCTGAATTAGAACATATGGCTGTGGGAGTGGCAGTGAGCTAGGAAATTAGAAAGAAAAAAGAAAGATATGACGGCTTAATTAATTATTATGGGTGACAGAAACTTTGAAACCTTGAAATTTTATTTGACCATTAAACAGCTGTAGTTGTCTGTTGTTGGCAGAAGTATAGCGTTCGACTACTTGTGGTGTAATCCGATCCGAGACTGTAGTTGAAATTAAAGAGGTCTTTGAGTAGTTGAAATGCCGAAAGTTGTCATTGGAGAACTTGAGTCACATTTAAGGGCAAATGGAGTTATTTCATCTCCTTCCCTCACTATAGAAATTTAGTTGTCATGGTGTCTTATGGTATTAGAGATTGTCACCATCTTTCAAATGGATAAATACGAACACTAAGAGGTTGCTTTGTCATTATTAACATACCGGCATCTCATGTTTGAGCCTCGGCAGAATCACCAAGATTTCCAATTATGGAAGGTAAGCTAGGGAAAGAACCTTAAATCTCGCAGGAATAAAATAATAATAATAGAAGAATAAGAAAAAGAAAACACAAGTCACCTTATATGTCATAATTTATTAATTGATCTTATTGTGCCACTACAACAGAAAAAGAATATCACGTCGGTTTAAAATCGACGTTAATTGAAAAAAAAAAAACCCTGACGTCTATCCAGGCGACGTAAAAAGTCCATAACTTTCCACGTCGGTTTTAACCCGACATTAGAAATTTATATTTCACGTCGTTTATTTAAATAACTGACATTATAAAAAAATAACTTCTCACTGGGTTTTATCAGTGTTATTTTTTCACAACGGTTCTGAAATTAACTGACGTGAAAAACATGTTTCACGCCTGTTCTGATAAGAATCGACATGAAAAGATTACTTTCCACGTTGTTTACGTTAACAATTGGTGTGGAAAGCTTATACAACGTCGGTTTAAAATCGATGTTGTACATATTATTTATTTTTTAGAATTAGTTTTAGCAATATTCCTGTAAACATAGCAATCCAGAATCCAATACAAACATAGAAATCCATAATTCAACACATCCAGTACAAATATATATGTAACATGAATACGTTAATCCAGGATTCCAATACAAATAGGAAAATCAACCACAAAAGTGTCTCCAATAACAGTTACAGATTTGATGAACTAAATTTGAGAATACCTGAAGTATTCCTTTCTTGCTTGAGCAGCCAATACTTTGGGATCCCTCCAAGATTGCTTTGATTCTCGTAGCATGACAACCTACACCAATAGCTCATATGAAAAATATTATCAGAGGCATGAACTAATAGTACATATGTCAAGTGAAATGACATGCACGTTCTTAAAAGTGCAATGTGCAGAATGCAATTTTTCTTACAATTTTTATATTCAAATTCCAAAAAAATCCTCATTATATCAAATACATGTGTGTGTACATACACCAAACATGCACAAAAAAGAAAACATGCACCAAATTCACCAAAATGAAAATATGCATAAATTCAAAAAACAAAAAACAAAAAAGAAAAACAAAAAAGAAAATTTTAACACAATATATACCCTCTCTAGTTAAAGCACACCATGCATCGATCTTCGGGGCTCTCACTCGATCTACCATGTAATGAGAATGAAAAAATTTAACACAATACATGACACATATGCATTAAATACAGGATTCACAAAAAAAAAAAAATTACTATCAATATAATTCACTACATATCTCGCCGACTCTTCCTGAACTTCCTCCAATTCTTGATCTATATTGTATTTTTATCATCGAGCTGCAAACATTTATTCAGTTATTATTTCTGTTAATTTCAACACTAACAAAAGAATATAAATTTGATTTAGTTAAGAGAATTATACATTTTTTTGGAATAGGATTCATTTGTAATGTAATGATTTGACACATAAATTGCATAATATAGTATCCACATACAATAGAATCAGGTTGACAGGGACATTACAAGATTGGAATATATATGTTAAGTAAAAGTTAAAACTTAAAGTTTTATCATCAATTTCTGAAAGAATTACCTCAATCTTCTTCCATGAAGCAGGTTTACCCCGTCAGCTTGGATTGAACATGGTGAGGGCCCTTTTCATAAATTTAAGAAATTAAATAAGATTATTAATAGATATTTTATGATAGACATTATAAAAAAATTTAGAAGTATTTGGTGCATTAAAAAAAATATATACAAGATTAAACACTCAAAAATTAATTATTTTCTTAATTGGTTTTCGCACTTTGCCCCCCCCCCCCCCCCCCAACGACTCCAACCAATATACAATAAAAGATCTTGGGTCAATTACACACATCGTCCAATGTAAACTATAAGATAAATTCATATATGAGAAATTAAATTAAATGTTCTGTATTACTAAACAAGAGTTTAAATCTAGGTATTACCAGAAAATATCATAATATCTTAGTTGAAATTTTATGCTTATTTTTATTGTACCGATCCACTTCACAAACCGGATATTTCTCCAAACCTTCATAATCATTTTTATACAAAATACAATCATTAGGCCAAGCGTGAATCCTTTCATAATTTATACACAGAGCACAGGATCTTGGCATCGCATGTACAATCCGGAAGTTTATTACCCTCAAAAAGCATATCTTTCAAGAGACTGAGTAAAGCCTTAGAACTCTTATTGCTCAACCTATTTTCTTCTTTCAAATTGTATAATATTAACACTGCAGACAATTTAGTGAATTTAGAACAACCAACATATAAAGTTCTTCTGCATCATCTTTCAAACTCTGAATTAAATGTGGGTGACCCATAAAGTGATCTTCTACATCATGGATAATGTCTTTTAATTTATCACCCTCACTACACTCAACTTCTTTTCTTTAATCACATCTTCTATCATATGAATTAATCGGTCTATTTTTTGCATTCTCACCATATCATATCCATTTGCATAATCTTTATCAATCCCATTAACGAATAAATAGTTTCTTAATACTTCAACCGCAACATTTTCAAGGCAACCACATCTTATGCACGGATACTTAATACGATTAGGATTGTTGTGTGCTCAACAAACTTAATAAACTCCTCTACACCATTCCATTTTTGATCCATGTTTACCTAGTCTAGATATCAAAAATAAAATATTGAATTACCGTGTATCATGTAAAGAGTAAATTTACTTCTGCATAATTGTCAGTTTGTCACAAACTACCAACACCACACCATCAAGCACACATCAAGTATGACATATACATCCCACCACACACATATCAAGCATGACACACACACATCCAGCATAACACACACACATCCCACCTACACATCAAGCATGACACATACATGCACGCACACCCCCACTACCACCACCACCACACACACACACATCAAGCATGACATATGCAAACAAACCACCAACACAAACACACATATCAAGCATGACACACGCACACATCAAGCACACACATCAAGAATGACACACACATCACCACACACACACACATCAAGCATGACACACACACACTACCACCACCACCATAACACACATGCACACACACACACACATATCAAGCATGGAACACACACACACACACACACACACACACACTGTTGCGTTCAGAGAAGCCCTAAAGAATCAACCACACATGCATAAAAACTATAACAAAAAGTAGAGACACGAGATGTACCGAGGTTTGGCTAGCTTGCCTATGTCCCCAAGGCAGAAGAGATCAATAGGTTTAAAAGATGAATACAAGTTTTCTCTCAAGCTCTCAAATGTTTCTCACATCACTTGGGGTTTTCAAGAACCCTCTATTTATATCCAAGCGAGAGAAGAAGCCAAAATAGGGGAAGTTGGTTCCCCTATTCAGAGCCAGAACCGACTGACTAGTCGACTGTATAGTCGGCTACTCTTTTCAAATGATCCCCAATAGAGAATTGGGTATCTCAGACTAGTTGACTATATAGTCGAATTGTCCCATCATTAATCACCTAATGATCTCAGTTAGTCGACTAACAGAGATCAAATAGAAACTGGGGATTATCAATTGATCTCTGTTAGTCGACTATACAGTCGACTAATCCTTACGCAGTCGACTGAAAAAAATTTATCTTACAATTTTTTTTATCATACAGAAATATCATACAAAGATTATTTTTTATTTTTTATCATAACCAAATATCATACAGAAAGTTTCTTTTTTTTTTTTAATGAAAAAGCTAAAATCTTAGTCCTCCTCATTAACTACAAATAAAAAAAATAGGTAGAAGGAAAAAAGGAAAAAACAAAATTGACAAAGACAAAAAAAGTTTATGCTCGAGAATTCAGGGATAAACGAGAGGGGATGGACCTTTTTAGGGTTTATGGGGACCCTTTGGCGAAGGCGTCATCGCCGTCAAGGCCGAAGTCGAGGGATCAGACAAGGGAGAGGGACGCCGTCACAGGGGAGAGGGACATTGTCACCATCAAGACCGAAGTCGAGGAAAGCGGCGGCGGGCGAGGGCGGTTTTTTTGTCTGAAAACTTGAGAGAGTCAAGAGTGGGGCTCGAGGGAGGAGAGAGAGAAGTTAGGGTTAAAATTAATGGGCGTTGATGATCTTGGCGCGCATCTCGAAATTTTATTTAACGTCGGTTCGATATAGAACCGACATTAAATATTAGTGATTCCACGTCAGTTCATTATAGAACCGACATGGTACTATTTAACGTCGATTAAACCGACGTTAAATGTTGGATATTACACGTGTATATTAATTTTTCCCGATTCCATACATTTACTCCTTATATTTACAAAAATTCCACCGCATTTTTATTCACTTCAATTCTTAGTTCAACCAACGTGACAATGGGTGACGTGGAAAACCAAATCAGTACTAGTGTGCCTAGGAATTATCGATGCACGCAGCAAGAACAAGCAGTCAGCTTAAACTTTAGTTTGAACAAGACGGCCACACTTTGAAGAGGCATATTAAGAGACACGCCTAGCTTTATATCTATGTCAAATTAACAAGATAGCTTTCATTGCCAGTGATGCAATATTAGACCATATGACACTTGAAGTAAATTAGGCAAGAAGAAATGTTGAAACTAAAATCAAAGATGTCTTACCTGTGATTAGGGATCAAAATGCATCGGATGACTGATTATTTAACCAGCACAGAAATGTGATGAGTTGCAGAATTACATGAGAGTCCCATCTGTTATGTCTGTTGTGGTTCTGCATTGAGATCTATTGATAAGGGCAACTCCATGAGAGAGTTGGAAGCGTGATCCATTGGAAGCCCAAGCTGGAGGAATTGATCTTTGTTGCCCACTGCAGCATCCATTTTTTTTACATTAGCCAACGTGTTTGATTGCTGCGGCCGTAGACAATTTGTAACCAATACAAATTGCAGGGAACGACTGAAATGTAGCCGTTCCTTAGAAGAGAGCAGTAATTCAGGACAGTCCCAAATGAGCCCATGCCGTAGGGATGGTAAATCACTAAGACGGCAAACATTAGTAAGGCTAGAGCAATTTGAAAGCTCCAGAAGTTCGAATGCAGACATCTTATGATGCAGTCGGGGAAGGGCCCTTAAGCTTTTGCAGTCAGAAACATTCAGGGATTGCAGTGAGCACGGAAGAAACTCGTTTGGAGAGAGCTGGAGTGCAGGACAGTCTTTTATGACCAACTCTTTCAGAGAGTTGAGGTTCTGAATGCCAACAACAGAGGTGAGCTCTCTGCAATTCTGTATGATCAGCTGCTGCAGTGAGGATAGGTTCGGGCTTAGAGGAAGGGACTTCAGACTTTTGGACGAACATACTTCTAATGTTTGAACGGTTGGTGGCAACCATTCATCAGACGGCAGATACGACTCCAGGGAACGGTTCAAGCACAACCTTTTAAGAGAGGAAAGGTTGTCCACACCGTAGTCATCAGTAATCTCGGAGGTAAAGCTTATATTTAATTCCTCTATCTGAGAAATCTCCTGAAAGGAGCAGAGAAGTTCATAGTTAGGTTAAAGGAAGTCTAAATAACTCAATGAACAAACATGTTGCAGATCTTTCATAATCAGCAAAAGTTCCACGGGCATGAGATGGATAGTACCTGATTACACTGAAATTGATGTCTTTTGCACCATTCTCCCAACCTGAGGCAGTCTGTTATCTCCACTTTCCAGGGCGTGCAAGGAAGGAATTCATCTGCCCTAATTTGAAGACGAGGGCATCTTTCAAGCACTAAGCTTTGGAGGGAAGGCATGTTCTTCAGCCCAGTCACCAACATCAATTTCCAGCAATCACTAATATACACATCCTCAAGATTCGGCGGCAGAGATTCCTCTTGCCCAAACTGCAGCTGGCGGCAATCCGATAAATGCAACTTTCTGAGTGAAGTCAGGTTCTTCAGTCCAGTCACCAACGATAGTTCCGAGCAATCACTAATATGCACATCCTCAAGCTTCGACGACAGAGATTCCTCTTGCCCAAACTGTAGCTTAGGACAACTGGATAACTTCAACTTTCTGAGTGAAGTCATGTTCTTCAGCCCAATCACCAACAACAGTTCCGAGCAATCACTAATATGCACATACTCAAGCTTCGACGGCAGAGATTCCTCTTGCCCAAACTGTAGCTTGGGACAACTGGATAACTTCAACTTTCTGAGTGAAGTCAGGTTCTTCAGCCCAGTCACCAACAACAGTTCCGAGCAATTACTAATATGCACATCCTCAAGTTTCGACGGCAGAGATTCCTCTTGACCAAACTGCAGCTGGAGACAATTCGATAAATACAACTTTTTGAGTGAAGTCAGGTTCTTCAGTCCAGTCACCAACATCAGTTGCCGGCAGTCACTAATATGCACATCCTCAAGCTTCGATGTCAGAGATTCCTCTTGCCCAAACTGTAGCCTGGGACAACGCAATAACTTCAACTTTCTTAGGGAAGTAAGGCTTTGTAGGCTTTGGGACAAAGACGTGAGGTTGGGGCAGTAATTAACCTTCAAAGACCGAAGTGATGATGGGAGGACAGGAAGTCTCGACAATTTTTCGTTGCATGTAATGGTAAGTTCTCGAAGGCAGGGGAGGATTCCATCGCTTTCTACATACTTGCACAAATCTGAGGGAGGATAGCATGGCCGCTTCATAAGCCCAAGCTCATTATTTTCTACACTGACGTCACCAGGGAAAACAACTGGCCCCCACAGGCTTAGACGCTGCAGGCTGACAAGATTACCGATGTCAATGAATATCTCTTGATTGCCTTCAAAAAATTCAATTTTCAAGCTCCGCAAGTTATAAAGGTGCCACGGCGACTCCGGTAAGTGAGAGACATTTCCCCATTTTCTAACATAAAGATGGCGGAGGTGTTTGAGGTTGCTGACTGATGTAAGACAGTCTTCACTTCTCAATTCCACTGCTCTTAAGCAGCCGAAGCTATCTAAGTTTACAATACTAGTCTTGCTATCATACCAGAAATTTTCTTCTTCTACTATTAATGTGCGCAGAGCCTTGGGATCATAAAATTTCAAATGGTCAACTGTCATTGAAGAATTACTTTTCACAAACAGATGACGAACTTCTTTGGGAATGTCGTGTCGCTCCTCGTCACTCTGTATTATAATAGATAAGTACTCATTATCTGAAATTGATCTTGCTACATCATGGATCGCATCATGCAGGACAAAGTATACATTGCAGCTACGCAGTGATTGAAATAATGACCTCATATGCAACTCATCGAAATATTGGATGCCTATGTCTTCCAACTTTTTGTTCCCACAAGGAAGAATAAAACCTTGTGCGATCCAGAGTTTGATTAGCTGATTTTTCTTGAATTTATAATCTTTGGGAAATAGAGAAGAAAACAGAAAACACGGCCTCAAATGTGCTGGTAAATGAAGATAGCTTAACATCAGTGCTGGTAGAATATCTCTTTGGCTTGATCCAAGTCCCAGAGATCACTTCCTAAGATATCGGTCCATCTATCTTCATCAAACTCATAATGTAGGAGGCCTCCAATTGTTTTCACAGACAAAGGCAACCGACCGCATTTTTCTATGATCTTTCTGCCGATTTCTTCCAAATGTGGGTAGTCCTTGGGATCTCGACCACCGAATGCACGATGCCGGAACAACGACCAACATTGATCATTTGACAAGCAAGCAGGGCGATAAGGAGACACCGTCTGCATGATCTTTGCAACTGGATCATTCCTAGTTGTCACAATAATTCTTATTGATTCAACACTGCCAAGGGGGGCTCGAAAAGAATCCCACGGTCCTTGCTGCTCGTTCCACACGTCATCGAGAACAAGCAGCACCTTCTTTCCCTTTACTTTCTCCTTGAGAATATCTTGGAGTGCATTTAGCTGTGTGAGATTGCGGGACTCCTCTGAAATGGACTGTATCATTTCCTTTGTGAGCCTGGAGACATCAAAGTTGTCAGAAACACAGACCCAACAAGCGCAGTCAAAATATTGTCGAACCCTTTCATCGTTGTAAACAAGTTGAGCAAGGGTAGTTTTACCAAGTCCCCCCATCCCAACTATGGGAATAACAGAGAACCTGCGGCTTTCATCTGAAAGTAGCATCTCAATTACTTCATCTTTGTCTTGCTCCCTACCAAAAATGCCTGATTCATCAACATGAGAGCTTGTAGGCTGTGGCCAGTTCATGGAAACATCTGGCCTCCTAATTCCATCTCCCTCTCTCAAATGGAGAGCTTCTCGATCTTTTGATATCTCATCGAATCTCTCCCCAATGTTCCCGATCCTTTCAGGGATTGAAAGCTGTGATAAAATAGAGTTCAAATCACGCACCTGTTGCTCCTCCTGTTCTCGCTTCCTCTTGCGGCTGGCTTCCGCTGAAGCAACTCTGCTCTCTACTTGGATCCGTCGCAATTCATACTGGTACTCCTCCAGCACGTCCTCAGCGTCATAGGCAACGCCCTTGAGCTCTTTCACCCAGAGCTTCACAGAGTCATCTAGTATTTCCCTCCTCTCTGCATCTGCGAGCACAGCTTGGATCCTCCGCAGCGTCCTCTGCAGCTTCTCTAGATCTTCTTTGACGGCATGTGTAGGCGATAACAAGGATGGAGATGAGGATGATGATGGGGAACTTAGAATTGTGGCTGTCAATTTAGTGGCCAGAGAGCGGACTGAAGATAACAAAGATAACGCCATTGATCACAGCCTGATTGATTGTTTCTCCGCAATGGAACTGGGAGATCCAAAACAAGAACCAGACGCCAGGGGAGTAAAGAGACACTATGAGTGTTTTTCATCGAACCTCAGAAGTTGGCAGGCATTTTTTATCCCAAAAAAAAAAAAAAAAAAAAAAAAAATATATATATATATATATATATATATATATATATATGAATAAAGTGGGGAACAGTCACACTTAGTGGGCGTTTTAAAAAATCTGTTGCTTCGTTTGTCTCTCACATCAGCGACCCCGCATAATTATTCTTCCTGGAGTGCTACAAAGAATCATTATATAAAATTAATGTAAGATTTAAAGAGAGTATGTAATATTCTCTATTTAATAATATTATATTATTATTTTTAAAAATTTATCTGATTCTATCTATTAACTTATTATTATTAATTAACTTATTTTAGTGTCATTATTAGTATTATTAATTTCATCTAAGCCCAATAAACTCAGCCCATTCTCCTTTTCCTTTGTTTTCTTTTCCTTTTTGTGCTAAGCTCACATGAGCTAAGCCCACTTCTTATTCTCATTCATTTCCTTCTCCTTTTTCTATTTTTCTTTAAGCCCAAAAACTAAGCCGCGAGCCCACTCATTATTTTTTTGTTCTTCATGTTACTTATTTCTTTTAACTAAAGCCCAATAATCTTTAACCCAAATCCCAATCCTAATTCAAATCTTATTTTCAAAATCATGATCTTAATAAATCGTAATCCTAATCCAAATCTATAATCTAATCTAATTATCTAAATATATAATCATAATTCAAATTCCAATCCAAACTCACATCCTAATCCTAATTACTAAATTAAGCAATCTAAACCTAAGTAGAATTCAGGTTTCTAAATTATCTAATAACCTATATAAACACCCAAACTCCTGCTTTCTCTTCTACCTCAAGAGAAAACCCTAATCCAACTTTCCCCACTTTCATCTTTCCTTTCTCTTCAAGCGGATCATGAACGAAAAGAGGTACAAGGGTTGAGGAGAAAGTAAGGAGGAACAACTCAAGTAAGTAAAAATCAAACTTTAATGAATTAAAATTTGATTTAATGTTTCATGATTAGATTTATATTCTCATAAATTTTTCATCTAGAATTCTTGTCTAAGCTCTAATAAGAAAATTAAATTGTGGAACTAGAATTTAAATAATTTATAATGCTTAACTCTTTCCATGGATCGTTTTCTTTCATTAAAAATATCACCTTTGTTTATATAAAATATATAAAAGTCATAAATTATTGCCCCAATTAGAATATTAAAAAAAAAAAAAAGAATTGGTTTGGATCTAATAAATTGCATATTAAAAATTTTTATTCCAAAAGAAAATTTTTAGAACTTAATTCCAACGATCTAAATTAGACATATAGGCTAATCTATCAATACATCAAAACTCAATTCAAAAACTCAACAAAAAAAATGCATGTGGTAATACAATATCTAAATTTATGCACCCTTTCAAAAAATTTTACAATTTAGAAAAATTGAAATTGTTAAATATATATATATATATATATATATATATATATATATATATATATATATATATATATATATATATATATATATAGGGTAAAGTGCTCCTAGTAGGTCTCCTTAGATTACAATCTAAGGAGAAGGCTTAATACTACAACATCTCAAAAACAATTTCACGATCCGACCGTACATTATCAACTTCATGTTTTAAGATGTATACATATAAAAAATCAAGTGATTTTGGGTTCGTTTACTCTATTTTCTTTGGGTTCAAATATTAACGGTTTTTTAAAAGTAGAACAAAATGGAACGATTAGATCAATAAGAAAACGAAATTCAAATCATTTGATTTTTTATATATGTACATCTTAGAACATGAAGATGATAATGTGCGGTCGGATTGTAAAAAAAAATTTGAAATGTTGGGGTTTTAAGCCTCCTCCTTAGATTGTAATCTAAGGAGACCTACTAGGTACACTTTACCCATATATATATATATATATATATATATATATATATATATATATATATATATATATATATATATATATATATATATATATATACCTCTGTCGCGCACAGACCAGATGGGTCTGTGCGGGCTCTGTTGTATAGTGCACAGTGGGCTGGGCCGGCCCACTGTGCATAACTCTTCAAATAAAAAAATAAAAAAAACAGAAAGGATGGCCTGGGCCAGCCTAGCTAGCCTGGCCTGGCCCGAGGCAGGCCGGCTGGGCAGCGCTTAGGCCCTTTTAAAATTAAAAAATAGGGAAAAAAAAGAAAAAGAAATTCTGGACCAGGCCTGAGCCTGGGCTTGGGCTGTTAGAGTTATAATAAAAAAGAAAAAGAAAGAAAGAAAGAAAGAGATAAAGAAGAAAGAAGGTGAATTAGCATATTAAAATAATTTATTAAAAATATCAAAAAAATAGAGAAAAATATAAACAATAATCTATAATACTTCTACTTTCTATGATAAAAATTTTAGACTAATAGCAACATGAAAATTAAACCAAATCACCCACTTTAAAACCATTTCTCCTTAATGGTAAATATTGACCTGTTAAGTATTTTAATGATTTAAAGCCTATTAAAAATCCAACAAAAAAAAATAGAAATTGGTTTAAATTAAATCTACTAAATTCATTAAACCTAAAGAATCATATTTCTAACTCCCAAAATAATTAATCAAGATTTAAAACTCCTTAAAATATCCTTTTAAAAATCTAACAATTCCTATTGAAATAATTTATGTAGATTTATCGGGATTCTAGAATTTTAGTGCTTTGGACTTGGGATCAAGTTCAGGTGAGTGTTTTCTTTTCCTTCTATAATTCTATTTTGTGAGTGTTTCTCTTCTTTGTTTAATTTTATTGTGAGTGTTTTCTTTTCCTTCTCTAATTCTATCATGTGAGTGTTCGTTCTTTTGTATTTCCTTATTTACCTTTGTCGGTATGTGTTTACATGTTACACTTATCATTTCATGTGACTTTCTGTTATATTTTACCTGTTTGATTACTTGTACCACTTCATGAGACACCCATGATTGCTCATTTTAATTACGTAGTTGATATGAGCTTGTATTAGCGTTATTTCATGTGTTGGTAGTTGTCGTTGTTGGTGTAGGCCTAGTTTTATACACTTTAGACTGTGACTTGATTCGACTCGGATCTTGAGGTTGATATAAGTTGTTTTTGAGATTAATAGTAGATTTTATGTGTATTAACTACCAGATTTAGCATTCATGATTATCACTTTTACGGGAACCTTGGCATGATTACAATACTGCTACCAGATATCTGGTACTCCTGTACCCTGAACTCTTGTATCCCTTGTACTCATGTCCCATGCACTGTTACCCTGTTAATAGCATAGTCATACCGGCGTCCGGCGGAGCATATCGCCTGGTGTCGGGATGACGAGGGTGTATCCCACAATCGTGCTAGCGTCCGACGGATCCTAAATGGAACTAAGTGCCACACGGAGCAAAGTGTCACATCACACACGTGGTGGGGACCACCTCCTTAATATGTGGGGGCCATCTCTAGAATTCATTCCCCTCAAAGCAAAGTGTCATATAGAGCAAAGTGCCACACCACACACGTGGTGGGGGAGACCTCTTGAATCTGTGGGGGCCAACTCTTGAATCTGTAGGGCTACCTCCTACCTGTGCCGCCTGGTATTAGCGTGATAAACATTCTCAGTGCATATTAACATCCACACATACCTGTATGATGATAACGCCATGGGCATATGTTATTTGGTCTCTCCTCTATTCGAATAATGGTACCCACATATCAGAGTTCAAATGAGTTCTACTGGAAGTGCGGCTCAAGTGTGAACTGTCGATGTTGTGGGACGCCGGTGGGAAAGGGACAAGAATAACAAAGGACACTAATGATTATTATAGAATATAACTTGAATGCAATACATTCATATTCTCCGATTATAATAATAAATCATTTAATCAGGTGTTATGCCCTGAATTGATACCCTGCCTTATGACATATGATTGTACACATGACCAGATTTTATACCAGACTAGTGACATATGCTAGGTTACACAACTTGATATCAGTTATTTGTTTATAGTTGTGATAATTGCCTTTTATCTTCGTTCACGTTGCTATTCAGTTATCTTTCAGTTGTCTGTTTATTACTTTATTAGTTGTCTTCTGTCTGTAGTTTATCTTGTTATTATTTTATGCACATTATTTATATGCACGAGCAGTCCTCTTTACACACACACACACTCATTAGGTCGCTTTCTGACGACCTTAGATTTGCACGTCCAGATATTGGATGCTTTGTTTCTATTGTCAGGTGTTCGACGAGACCATACATATTGCGAGGAGCTTGAGTTTCTCTCTGATTCTGATATTCTCATCTCTCTTATCTTCCTGTTATTTCCTGATTCTATTTATCACATTTAGTTGCCATTTTTTCCTTTATTCATTTGTTATCATTGTGTTAGATATTTATATGTCATATTGCAGTAATATTAATTTATCTTAGTAGATTTTGTAGCTTGTTCAGATAACTTTAGGCTTAGCGTATGTGCGTGGGATATTTTTCTCGCGTACATACGTCGTCGCCGACCTTCGTCACGACTCCGTTTCCGCGTATTTTGGGAAGCGGGGCGTGATAGGATTTTCTTGGTATCAGAGCCAGGTTCAACATAAAATGAGAATCTAGATCTTACCAGTAACTTGAAATAAGTTATAATTACACTGCAATATACATATACTATTCACATGATGATACTGAGTCCACTTAAGAATTGATCGTCCTCCCCTTTGGAATCTATCTCTTGAATCTTTTGATATCCCTGATTCTAACTCTTTTTCTAGAGTAATCTGTGTTCCATCTTGATTCCTATCCTCTTTCCAATTCTATTTCCCTGATTTTTCCTCCTGAGTTTGATCACTTCATTTTAAAGCCGATAGCAGAGATCAGAGCGCGCAGCGGAAGCATGGTGAAGTCGATGCAGTGAGAAGCAATGTGGAAGCTTCATCTTCTTCCTAATTTGATTTTTATCATTCCCCGCTTTATTGAAATTTTGAGGACGAAATTTTTGTTAAGGTGGGTATAATATAATATCCCTTATTTAATAATACTATAATATTATTTTAAAAAATTTACCTGATTCTACCTATTATCTTATTATTATTAATTAACTTGATTTAGTATCATTATGAGTATTATTAATTTCATCCAAGCCTAGTAAGCTCAGCCCATTCTCCTTTTCCTTTTGCTTTCTTTTTCTTTTGTGCTAAGCCCACTTCTTATTCTTATTCATTTCCTTCTCCATTTTCTATTTTTCTTTAAGCCCAAAAACTAAGCCCGCGAGCCCACTCATTATTTGTTTATTCTTCATGTTACTTATTTCTTTTAACTAAAGCCCAATAATTTTTAACCCAAATCCCAATCCTAATTCAAATCTTATTTTCAAAATCATGATCTTAATAAATCCTAATCCTAATCCAAATCTATAATATAATCTAAATATATAATCATAATTCAAATTCCAATCTAAACTCACATCCTAATCCTAATTACTAAATTAAGCAATCTAAAGCTAAGTAGAATTCAGGTTTCTAAATTATCTAATAACATATATAAACACCCAAACTCCTTCTTTCTCTTCTACGAAAACTCTAATCCAACTTTCTCCACTTCCATCTTTCCTTTATCTTCAAGCGGATCATGAATGAAAAGAGGTACAAGGGTTGAGGAGAAAGTAAGGAGGAACAACTCAAGTAAGTAAAAATCAAACATTTATGAATTAAAATTTGATTTAATGTTTCATGATTAGATTTATATTCACATAAATTTTTCATCTTGAATTCTTGTCTAAGCTCTAATAAGAAAACTAAATTGTGGAACTAGAATTTAAATAATTTATAATGTTTAACTCTTTCCATGGATCGTTTTCTTTCATTAAAAATATCACCTTTGTTTATATAAAATATATAAAAGTCATAAATTTTTGCCCCAATTGGAATATTAAAAAGAAAAAAAAGAATTGGTTTGGATCTAATAAATTGCATATTAAAAAATTTTATTCCAAAAAGAAAATTTTTAGAACTTAATTCCAACGATCAAAATTAGACACATAGGCTAATCTATCAATACATCAAAACTCAATTCAAAAATTCAACCAAAAAATGCATGTGGTAATACATATCTAAATTTATACACCCTTTTAAAAATTTCTACAATTTAGAAAAATTGAAATTGTTATATATATATATATATATATATATATATATATATATATATATATATATATATATATATATATTCTGCCTTCTCTCGGCCAATGGCCGAGAGCAGGCCTCTGCCGCGCACAGACCAGATGGGTCTGTGCGTGCTCTGTTGTATAGAGCACAGTGGCCTGGGCTGGTCCACTGCGCATAACTCTTAAAATAAAAAAAAATAAAAAAAACAGAAAGGATGGCCTGGGCCGACGTGGCTGGCCTGGCCTGGCCCGAGCCAGGCCGGCCAGGCAGGGCTTAGGCCTGTTAAAATTAAAAAAATAGGAAAAAAAAGAAAAAGGAATTCTGGACCAGGCCGGGGCCTGGCCTGGTCCAACCTGAGCCTGGGCCTGGGCTTGGGCTATTAGAGTTATAATAAAAAAAGAAAAAGAAAGAAAGAAAGAAAGAGATAAAGAAGAAAGAAAGGTGAATTGGCATATTAAAATAATTTATTAAAAATATCAAAAAAATTGAGAAAAATATAAACAATAATCTATAATACTTCTACTTTCTATGATAAAAATTTTAGACTAATAGCAACATGAAATTTAAATCAAATCACCCACTTTAAAACCATTTCTCCTTAATGGTAAATATAAACCCGTTAAGTATTTTAATGATTTAAAGCCTATTAAAAATCTAACAAAAAAAATTAGAAATTGGTTTAAATTAAATCTACTAAATTCATTAAACCTAAAGAATCATATTTCTAACTCCCAAACTAATTAATCAAGATTTAAACTCCTTAAAATATCCTTTTAAAAATCTAACAATTCCTATTGAAATAATTTATGTAGATTTATCAGGATTCTAGAATTTCAGTGCTTTGAACTTGAGAAAAGTTCAGGTGAGTGTTTTCTTTTCCTTCTATAATTTTATTTTGTGAGTGTTTCTCTTCTTTGTTTAATTTTAATGTGAGTATTTTCTTTTCCTTCTCTAATTATATCATGTGAGTGTTCGTTCTGTGTATTTCCTTATTTACCGTTGTCGGTATATATTTACAATTTACACTTATCATTTCATGTAGAATTGTGTTATATTTTACCTGTTTGATTACTTGTACCACTTCATGAGACACTCATTATTGCTCACTTTAATACGTAGTTGATATGAGCTTGTATTAGCGTTATTTCATGTGTTGGTAGTTGTCGTTGTTGGCTTAGGCCTAGTTTTGATACACTTTAGACTGTGACTTGATTCGGCTCGGATCTTGAGGTTGATATAGGTTGTGTTTGAGATTAATAGTAGATTTTATGTGTATTAATTATCAGATTTGGCATTCATGATTATCAATTTTACGGGAACCTTGGCATGATTACAATACTGCCACCAGACATCTGGTACTCCTGTACCCTGAACTCCTGTATCCCCTGTACTCATGTCCCATGCACTGTTACCCTGTTAATAGCACAGTCATTCCGGCGTTCGGCGGAGCATGCCGTCTGGTGTCGGGATGACGAGGATGTATCCCACAATCGTGCTAATGTCCGGCGGATCCTGAATGGAACTAAGTGTCACACGGAGTAAAGTGTCACATCACACACGTGGTGGGGCCACCTCTTGAATCTGTGGGGGCCATCTCTAGAATCCATTCCCTCAGAGCAAAGTGCCACATGGAGCAAAGTGTCACACCACACACGTGGTTGGGGCTACCTCTTGAATCTGTTGGGGCTAACTCTTGAATCTGTAGGGCTACCTCCTACCTGTGCCGCCTGGTGTTAGCGTGATAAGTATTCTCAGTGCATATTAACGTCCAAACATCCTGTATGATGATAACGCATGAGCATATGTTATTTGGTCTCTCCCCTATTCGAATAATCGTACCCGCATATCGGAGTTCAGTTGAGTTCTACTGGAAGTGCAGCTCCAGTGTGAACTGTCGGTGTTGTGGGACGCGGTGGGAAAGGGACAAGAATAACAAAGGACACTAATGATTATTATTGAATATAACTTGAATGTAATGCATTCATATTCTCCGATTATAATAATAAATCATTTAATCAGGTGTTATACCCTAAATTGATACCCTACCTTATGACATATGATTGTACACATGACCAGATTTTATACCAGACTAGTGACATATGCTAGGTTACACAACTTGACATAAGTTGTTTGTTTACAGTTGTGATAATTGCCTTTTATCTTCATTCACATTGTTATTCAGTTATCCTTCAGTTGTCTGTTTATTACTTTATTAGTTGTCTTCTGTCTGCAGGTTATCTTGTTATTATTTTGTGCACATTATTTATATGCACAAGCAGTCCTCTTTACAGACACACTCACTAGGTCGCTTTCTGACGGCCCTGGATTTGCACGTCCAGATATTGGACGCTTTGTTTCTATTGTCAGGTGTTCGACGAGACCATACATATTGCGAGGAGCTTGAGTCTCTCTCTGATTTTGGTATTCTCATCTCTCTTATCTTCCTACTATTTTCTGATTCTATCTTTATCGCATTCAGTTGTCATTTTCTTTCCTTTACTCATCTTTATCATTGTGTTAGATTTTTATATGTCATATTGCAGTGATATTGATTTATCGTAGTAGATTTTGTAGCTTGTTCAGGCTACTTTAGGCTTAGCGTATGTGCGTGAGATATTTTTCTCGCGTACATACGTCACCGACCTTCGTTGCGACTCTATTTTCGCGTAATTTGGGAAGCGGGGCGTGACAGGATTTTCTTGGTATCAGAGCCAGGTTCGACATAAAATGAGAACCTAGATCTTACCAGTAACTTGAAACAAGTTATAATTACACTGCAATATACATATACTATTCACATGATGATACTGAGTCCACTTAAGAATTGATTGTCCTCCCGTTTGGAATTCATCTCTTGAATCTTTTGATATCCCTGATTCTAACTTTTTTACTGCGTTCCATCTTGATTCCTATCCTCTTTCCAATTCTATTTCCCTGATTTTATCTCCTGAGTTTGATCCCTTTATTTTAAAGCCGGTAGCAGAGATCAGAGCGCGCAGCGGAAGCGTGGTGAAGTCGATGCAGTGAGAAGCGGTGTGGAAGCTTCATCTTCTTCCTAATTTGATTTTTCATTCCCCGCTTTATTGAAAATTTCGAGGACGAAATTTCTGAAGTGAGTAGAATGTAATATCCCTTATTAAATAATATTATAATATTATTTTTAAAAATTTACCTGATTCTACCTATTATCTTATTATTATTAATTAACTTGATTTAGTATTAGTATTAGTATTATTAATTTCATTCAAGCCCAGTAAGCTCAGCCCATTCTCCTTTTCCTTTTATTTTCTTTTCCTTTTTGTGCTAAGCCCACATGAGCCAAGTCCACTTCTTATTCTCATTCATTTCCTTCTCCTTTTTCTATTTTTCTTTAAGCCCAAAAACTAAGCCCGCGAGCCCACTCATTATTTTCTTATTCTTCATGTTACTTATTTCTTTTAACTAAAGCCCAATAATTTTTAATCCAAATCCCAATCCTAATTCAAATCTTATTTTTAAAATCATGATCTTAATAAATCCTAATTCTAATCCAAATCTATAATCTAATCTAAATATATAATAATAATTCAAATTCCAATCCAAGCTCACATCCTAATCCTAATTACTAAATTAAGCAATCTAAACCTAAGTAGAATTTAGGTTTCTAAATTATCTAATAACCTATATAAACACCCAAACTCCTTCTTCCTCTTCTACCTCAAGAGAAAACCCTAATCCAACTTTTTCCACTTCCATCTTTACTTTCTCTTCAAGCGGATCATGAACGAAAAGAGGTACAAGGGTTGAGGAGAAAGTGAGGAGGAACAACTCAAGTAAGTAAAAATCAAACTTTTATGAATTAAAATTTGATTTAATGTTTCATTGTTAGATTTAAAGCCCAAAAAATTTTCATTTAGAATTATTGTCTAAACTCTAGTAAGAAAATTAAATTGTGGAACTAGAATTTAAATAATTTATAATGTTTAACTCTTTCCATTGATCATTTTCTTTCATTAAACATATCACCTTTATTATATAAAATATATAAAAGTCATAAATTATTGCCCCAATTGGAATATTAAAAAGAAAAAAAAAGAATTGGTTTGGATCTAATAAATTGCATATTAAAAATTTTTATTCCAAAAAGGAAATTTTTAGAACTTAATTCCAACGATCTAAATTAGACACATAGGCTAATATATCAATACATCAAAACTCAATTCAAAAATTCAACAGAAAAAAATGCATTGGATAATACATATCTAAATTTATACACCCTTTTAAAAATTTCTACAATTTAGAAAAATTGAAATTATTAAAAATATATATATATTCTGCCTTCTCTCGGCCAATGGCCGAGAGCAGGCCTCTGCCGCGCATAAACCTGATGGGTCTGTGCTGGCTCTGTTGCAAAGTGCACAGTCGGCTGGGCCGGCCTACTGTGTATAACTCTTCAAATAAAAAAATAAAAAAAACAAAAAGGATGGTCTGCAGGCTGGCCTGGCCTCGCCCGGCCCGAGCCAGGGTGGCTGGGCAGGGCTTAGGGCCTGTTAAAATAAAAAAATAGAAAAAAAAGAAAAGGGAATTCTAGACCAGGTCTGTGCCTGGCTTGGTCCAGCCTGAGCCTGGGCCTGGGCTATTTGAGTTATAATAAAAAAGAAAAGAAAGAAAGAAAGAGATAAAGAAGAAAGAAAGGTGAATTGGCATATTAAAATAATTTATTAAAAATATCAAAAAAAATGAGAAAAATATAAACAATAATGTATAATACTTCTACTTTCTATGATAAAATTTTTACACTAATAGCAACATGAAATTTAAATCAAATCACCCACTTTAAAACCATTTCTCCTTAATGGTAAATCTAAACCCGTTAATAATGATTTAAAGCCTATTAAAAATTCAACAAAAAAAATTAGAAATTGGTTTAAATTAAATCTACTAAATTCATTAAACCTAAGGAATCATATTTCTATCTCCCAAACTAATTAATCAAGATTTAAACTCCTTAAAATATCCTTTAAAAATCTAACAATTCCTATTGAAATAATTTATGTAGATTTATCGGGATCCTAGAATTTCAGTGCTTTGGACTTGGGATCAAGTTCAGGTGAGTGTTTTCTTTTCCTTCTATAATTCTATTTTGTGAGTGTTTCACTTCTTTGTTTAATTTTATTGTGAATGATTTCTTTTCCTTCTCTAATTTTATCATGTGAGTGTTCGTTCTTGTGTATTTCCTTATTTACCGTTATCGATATGCGTTTACATGTTACACTTATCATTTCATGTGGCTTTCTCTTATATTTTACCTGTTTGATTACTTGTACTACTTCGTGAGACACCCATGATTGCTCACTTTAATTACGTAGTTGATATGAGCTTGTATTAGTGTTATTTCCTATGTTGGAATTTATCGTTGTTGGCTTAGGCCTAGTTTTGATACACTTTAGACTGTGACTTGATTCGGCTCGGATCTTGAGGTTGATATAGGTTGTGTTTGAGATTAATAGTAGATTTTATGTGTATTAGTTACCAGATTTGACATTCATGATTATCACTTTTACGAGAATCTTGGCATGATTATAATACTGCTACCAGACATCTGGTGCTCCTGTACCCTGAACTTCTGTATCCCCTGTACTCATGTCCCATGCACTGTTACCCTGTTAATAGCACAGTCATACCGACGTCCGGCGGAGCATGCCGCCTGGTGTCGGGATGACGAGGATGTATCCCACAATCGTGCTAGCGTCCAGCGGATCTTGAATGGAACTAAGTGCCACACGGAGCAAAGTGCCACATCACACGCGTGGTGGGGGCCACCTCTTGAATCTGTGGGGGCCACTTCTAGAATCCATTCCCCTCAGAGCAAAGTGCTACACGGAGCAAAGTGCCACACCACACACGTGGTGGGGGCCACCTCTTGAATCTGTTGGGGCCATCTCTTGAATCTATAGGGCTACCTCCTACCTGTGCCGCCTGGTGTTAGCATGATAAGCATTCTCAGTACATATTAATATCCACACATACCTGTATGATGATAACGCCATGAGCATATGTTATTTGGTCTCTCCCCTATTCGAATAATGGTACCCGCATATTGGAGTTCAGATGAGTTCTACTGGAAGTGCGGCTCCAGTGTGAACTGTCGGTGTTGTGGGACGCCGGTGAGAAAAGGACAAGAATAACAAAGGACACTAATGATTATTATTAAATAACTTGAATGCATTACATTCATATTCTCCGATTATAATAATAAATCATTTAATCAGGTGTTATGCCCTGAATTGATATCCTGCCTTATGACGTCTGATTGTACACATGACCAGATTTTATACCAGACTAGTGACATATGCTAGGTTACATAACTTGACATAAGTTGTTTGTTTACAGTTGTGATAATTGCCTTTTATCTTCATTCACGTTGTTATTCAGTTATCTTTCAGTTCTTTGTTTTTTACTTTATTAGTTGTCTTCTGTCTGCAGTTTATCTTGTTATTATTCTGTACACATTGTTTATATGCACGAGCAGTCCTCTTTACACACACACTCACTAGGTCGCTTTCTGACGACCCTGAATTTGCACGTCCAGATATTGGACGCTTTGTTTCTAATGTCAGATGTTCGACGAGATCATACATATTGCGAGGAGCTTGAGTCTCTCTCTGATTTTGGTATTCTCATCTCTCTTATCTTCATGTTATTTTCTGATTCTATTTTTATCGTATTCAGTTACCATTTTCTTTTCTTTATTCATCTGTTATCATTGTGTTAGATATTTATATGTCATATTGCAGTGAGATTGATTTATCGTAGTATATTTTGTAACTTGTTCAGGTTATTTTAGGCTTAGCGTATGTGCGTGAGATATTTTTCTCGCGTACATACGTCGCCGACCTTCGTCGCGACTCCGTTTCCGCGTATTTTGGGAAGCAGGTCGTGACAGAGTCTCTTTAATTTGGACAAAAGAGGCTCCTAAAAGAAGTTTGCAAAACTGAAAAACATTTAACCAGGCTAATTGTTTTACTGCACACCTTTCAAGAGCACTTTCCGTGAAGATTGGACAACAATAACCAAGGCATGGCCAAGGAATTCAATTCAAGTAACCTCTGGGAATGAGGATCATCATTTATCAAGACGGTTTAATCCGTCTCAAAATGAACTAATCCAACATCTCAAGCTAAGATTCTCTTGTAAAATAATAATATAAACTAATTAACTTTATAATTAATTGATAAATTTATCTTTCTTTAATAATTGATTAGCTTTCTAGTATAGGAAATTGTTGACATTTTAGTCCTTAAATGCTTCCATGGCATAAATTAAAAATTAAAGTGACAGAAGCAAAGTACCAATTTTTTTTCCCACATTGGTCCAGTAATTTATCAAAAAATGTCTTTTTCTTTTCCCTTTAATTTTAAAGTAAATATGGTGATTTTAAAGCAAAAATGGTGGGACAAAAAAATGTCTATAAAGCACATACATGGACACGACACAGACACGACACAGACACAGACACATTGACACGAAAAAGAGTTAGAAAGTAGAATAAGGGACACGACTCTATGATTATGTTTGTCTTTATTTATATATAAGGCACATCAAAACACATTGTGATTAGAATTATGCTATTAAAATTAAAATAAAAAATAACATAAAATATCCATTGTTACATCTATAGCTTCTAATCGAGGAAGATGGTTAAACATTAAAAGATCTGGACAATGCCCCACCTAGTTGTGAGGTGTTTAGGTTATTAGGTTGTACTATTTTTTTATATCAAAGCAGTATCTTTTTCATGTTTGTTTAAGTGACACATTCTTTATTTAAGATATGACACACATCTTCTGATTTTTCTAAAATCCAACATGGTTTCTAAGTATTCGATTCGTGTGGATAAGTATCATGCAAGTGTCGACATATGCCTAACATGAACAACACGACACATACTTTGGAGTGTCGATGCTTCATAGCAAAATGACATGCTTCCACTTAAGTCTACATTTTGAAAATCACCTTTGGAGGGGGGGGGGGGGGGTGGTTAATTGGTGATATGCTAATCAAGCAGAAATAAAACTTAACTAGCAATTCTACACAAGTAATGCTACAGCAGCTATTCAGCAATTCAAAACCAAGAAGTGAAACCGGATATTCCGTGAAGAGCTCGTACCTCTCCACTATATTCTTCTTAAGCAAGAGTTGAGGTGCACAATTGCCTTCATGATTGAAAGAAAAAAAATCAGTAAATCAATAACTAGAGTAATAGAGCAATGGCTATAAAATAAACAAGCAAGAGCAACAAACAAAATGTAAATGAGTAAGACAGAGAGAGAAAGTAGCAATCACAAACACAAGAGATTTGTTTCGAGATTCGAGCAACTTGTTATACGTCCCGCCTTCATCGCAATGAAAGATTTTCATTATCTCCACTAAGTACTCAAAAGCAATGAATCTACACAAGACCCGGATTTTCAACTCTAACCTCCAATCTTCTATCCAAGAGGAGAGTACAAAGAAAATGAAGATTACAATTACTTAGAGATCACAAAGATCACAAAATCTCTCAATAACAACTTTCTATAGTATAGAGTAGAGATTTGATGCTCAAGAAGTTTGTAAGAGAACATCAGTGAGAAATTGAATCTTTGAATGCTTAAAAACTAGTAGAAAAATATTGAAAATGAAAGCTCTTTGAAAAATTGAAACTTGAAATTTTTTTGTTTGAATTTGAATTTTTCAAACAATCATCATAGATTTTTCTTGATTTTTCTTAGTACAAACTCTCTACAAATGACTCCTATTTATAGGAGATGGGAAGATATCAATAGAGAGTTAATCTAGATATTAAACAACTGATAAAACCCAAATGAAGACAAATATTTCCATTTGGAGGTAAAACAAAATACTTTGAATTCAAAAAAATTTCGTTTATAGCCATTACTGTAGCTTCTGCATGCCTGGCGGTCGATCGCATGATCGACCGGCCACGACTATTTTATGAGAGTCGTCGCCTACAGTCGACCGCCATGGGAAATAGAGCCAACAGATAGCTCTATAGAAAGCTCAGTTTGGGCGGTCGACCATTTAGCGACCGTCCAGAACGGCCCTCCAATAGAGTCAGTGGATTGGTCGATCAGGCAATTGACCGGCCACACAACCCAGGGATTGTGCACGCTCTGTTCATGCTAGGTCAACCGCACAGAACACAGAGCTTTTCTGCACATAGACCGGTCGACCTGGTGGTGGACCGTCTCAGCCCCAAAAACTTAAAATTTTAAAATATCTATCAAATTTTGAAATATCTATTTATATGTAGAAAATGGTTTTGACTAGAATCAAGCTATGAAACATATATATTATAGAGATAAAAATGATGATAGAAGATTAAGCATGTATCAATAAGACTAAATTGATAAAACTAGTTATATAAAAATATTTTTGTGTGTGTGAAATTTCTTGAGATGCAATCTAATACTCTAAATTTAAACATATTAAATTCTGGCTGTCAATTTAGTAGCCAAATAACAGAGTGAAGATAACAAAGTGGGTGCCATTGATCATAGCCCGATTGATTGCTTCACCATAATGGAACTGGGAGAACCAAAACAAGAACTAGACGCTTAGGAAGTAAAGAGATCTATGAGTGTTTTTCTAGTTCAGAGAGAAGAAGAGGAAAGTTATAAACACAAGTCAATGAATGCAACTGTGGCTCATCGAAGGAGAGATGAGGAACACTCCAAAGTTGGCAGGCATTTTTTATCCAAAAAAAAATTATGTGTGCAGAGAGAGCCCTAGGATTATGGTTAATGTGTGCAGAGCCCTAGATACTATTATGGTTATCATGCCATAAATTTTCTTCTACTATTAATGTGCGCAAAGCCCTAGGATCATAAAAAATAAATGGTCAACTGTCATACCAAAATTACATACCACAAATAAAGCCTTTACTAATCTAAACACATAATCGAGATGTGTAGGATCAACAAACTGGGAGGGGTTGGTTCAACTTACACATCCTCATTAAAATCATCAAGAAAAGTACTTTTAACATCCATTTGAAACAAGTTAAAATTTTTAAATGAGGCCATAAGAATAGTTTCGAGTCGTGCCATGGGTGCAAAGGTTTCTTCAAAATTGATTCCATCAACTTGATTATAACCTTCGACCGCTAGTCTAGTTTGTTTCTAACTACATTAGTTGACTCATCCAACTTGTTTGTAAAGACCCACTTAGTACCAATGGTTGGTCTATCATGGGCCCTAGGCACATCTTTCAAACTTGATTGTGCTCAAATTGACTGGAGCTCCTCTTGCATGGCAAGTAACCAATATGTGCGTCCTTGACCTCGAGGATGTTCTCAGTTTCAATGTGAGAAATGAGTGCATAATTGCCACAAATATCATGAAGCTTGGATCTAGTAGTTACCCACTTGGATACATCACCTAAGATGCTAACTATGGGACTTGAACCCTCAACTACCAATTTGAAGACTTTGCACTCCACCACTTGAGCTAGCCGACCTTACTTGAAATGATGCCAATTGAAAATCACCTAAGATAAGATCATTGGGATGAAAATCATAATGACCACAAATTGAAAATCACTTGAGATGAGATCTTTGAGATGACTTGTAGCTATCTCTAATCCTTCGAAAGTGGTTTAGATAGTTTCACTTCTACGTGCACTTCTTGAACTTCACCATTTGGATCTTCTCTTGGCTTTTCTTCGTGTTCCGGTGAGTCCATTGACATCTTCTCCACGTCTTCACCTAAAGAATCAATTTCACAATCTACAACATTCTTAACAAGAGCTGGATTCTTCAAACTTGATATGCATAGATCTTTAATAATCATAGTTGGCATATTGAAGACTGTATAAGCTCTACTAGTATTTGAATATTCTACAAAAATGGCTTCATAAACTTTTGCATCAAATTTTTCTAGATTATCCTTGGTATTCAAAACAAAATATATATATCCAAAAACTTTAAAATAAGAAACATTTGATTTTCTCAATTCTCAAAAGGAGTTTTTTTTTAGAATTTTTGCAAATATAAACACTATTTATAATGTAACATGATATGTTTACGGCCTCGGCCCATAAGTATTGAGGGAGTCCGTATTCACTAATCATAGTCCTAGCCATCTCTTGGAGAGTTTTATTCTTTCTTTGATGACTCAATTTTGCTATGGAGTTCTAGGACATGAAAGCTCATATTTAATTTTATTTTCTTCAGAATAAGTAATAAATGAGTGGTTGACAAACCCGCCATCTAATACACAAAATAAAAAATTCTTTTCTTTTTTGACTATTTTTTTAAAAACTTTAAATATAAGAAAGCTTTATCTTTATGCTCTAAGAAGAAAACCTAAGTAAATCTTTAAAAATCATCAATAAGAACATAACAAAACGATTACCACTCAAACTTTTAGTTTTAGTCTGATCAAATAAATTCATATGTATTAGTGTTTTGTATTGAAAATCAATGAAAACTTACAAAACTTTGAAAAGAAAATTACAAGTAATTTAAAAAGAAAATTACAAGTGTCGCTTCTGAGATTCTTTAGAAGTGTGCCAGTAAAAGTTTGGTCAGCGCGCGATCACTTTGTTATGTTGACGATGCGATCGATGGAGTCTTAAGGAATTCCTTCTCGCCTGATTCTGGATATTTCCTGAGAGAGGAAAGTCTTAGGGTATTGACACCCTGAATTTAGAGAAGTTATTTTATGAATTCCTTGAAAGTGAGAGAGTTAGTTTTTTTTCCTCTCTTTCTGCCTCTTACTGTATTGATCTTCAGCTTGCCAGCCAGCCAGCCCCGAGCTCATCCCAAAAATGAGCTACTTATAGGTTCTAAGGGGTGTAACTGTTCCTGAAATTTAGCAAGACTGGTAATAGTTAGTTAGCCTCGTGTTAGAGGCTATTATAAGCTTCGCGCAAGGCTGCAAAGCCTTATGCAAAGCTAAGTACAAGCTTTATGCGATGCTAGATAGGCTCGCGCAAGCCTAAAAAATGGTCATTTGACTTGACTATCTCCACTTAATGTGAGACGAAGTGGGTAGATGTAACGCCCACTTAAAGTGGTATTAATCCCACTAAAGTAGTGAAGTTAGCCCACTAAAGACTAGGTTAAAACCCTCCCATAGAGGGTGCAGAAAGCTTTAAGCGAAGCTAGAATTAACTTCGCGCGAAGCTAGACAGCTCTCAGGCGAAGCCTCAAGAAAGCTTCAGGCAAAGCTAGTATTAACTTCAGGCGAAGCTAGTATTAACTTCAAGCGAAGTTATAATTAGCTTTAGGCGAAGCTGAAAATTAGCTATTTGTAGAGCTATGAAGAGCTTCAAGCGAAGCTCAAAAGAAAAGTTTTAGGCAAAGCTAGTATTAGCTTCAGGCGAAGCTGTAATTAGCTTCAAGCGAAGCTGAAGGTTAACTCTTTGCAGAGTTATGAAGAGCTTCAAGCGAAGCTCACAAGAAAAGTTTTAGGCGAAGCTACTATTTTAGCTCTTCAATAAGGCTATAGAGCTTCAAGCGAAGCTATCCTCTTGGGTCATGCTTAGGCTTTTTTACAGGTGATGCTTGACTAACTGTCTGCTTCATTAGCTCAGTAAGTTTCAAGTCATTACTTAGTTTCTGAGGATGGGTAGAACCTAGTCGTCAGCTTGTCAGCATCTTGTCTTTTGTAAATGTCAACAAGTTTGGATGTCGTTCGGGCTAGTTGAAGTGCTACCCAGGGAATTTGTCTTTTTGAAGTGTCAACAATTAGTTCTAACGGGCGTGATGTCATGATATCCTTAATGGATTTCAAGTGAACTTGGTTCATTTTTCAAGTTGGCATGCATTACAAATGCGATTCTTTTCAAATCTCAATTTTGAAATGCCTTTTACCACTTCCTTAGAATCCATAAGGGATGGTAGTCAAGGGAAACATGACCCAATCGTCTATGTTATAATCAAGGATCATCATTAATAGCAGATAAATAAGTAACATTATATTCTAAATTCATCATATCAATAATATAAATATTGTTTTCATGAAAACCAGAAAGCACACGAGAATTTTTCTTATCAATAACAACACAAGTAGAATCATCAAAAATAACCCTTAATCTTTTGTCACACAAGTGATCAATACTTAATAGATTATGTTTGAGGTCATCTACTAAAGCAATATTTTCTATTAAAAGAGATGTGTTAATTTTGATATTATCTATACTGATGACCTTACCCTTAGAATCATCTCTGAAGGTGATGGTGCCACCTTTACTAGATCTTGATAGGGTTGCAAAGTTGTTGATGTCTCATGTCATATGTCGTGAGCAACCACTATTAAGGTACCTCTCTCTCTATATCTTGAGAGCTTGGTGTGTACCTATATCATATAAAATAGGAGTTGATTTTTGTATTCAAATCTTTTTGGGTCCTATAATGTTAGTCTTATGAACCCAAACATGATTATTTGTAATATTTAATCTATCATAGGAGAATTTGGCCAAGTGACATTTTCGGCCACAATATGTATATTAGTACATCTTGGCATACATGAATGCATGGTGTGTGTTGTGAGCATGATGAGCATGTTGTGTGTGAGCATGATAAGTGTGTGATACATGTGATGGTGGTTTCCTTTGAGTATGTGATTAGTATTCATATTTGCATATTTCATACCACATCTTCACATTTATTTTATATAAAATTCTGTTAATAATAGCTTTCTCGTATGTTTCTAAGTCCATGACATGAACTGAAGAAGAAGCCCAAAAATCCCATTTATTTGGTGATTTTTAGAGCTTAGATATAGTCATTGACTTTGGAAGCCCATTCTGCTGCTGCTTGGAGCAGAAAATAAGGGATTAACAATAGTATAGGTACAAGGAGTGTGGCGACAGTCTGCGCGCTGTGGCGCTGTGAGAGCGGCCGCAACATGGCTGCAGAAATGCGCCAAAAGCTGCACTTCCATGGCCATATTGTGGGGCCACGTGTCGAGATTTGACGCATGGTCCCGTATGGCTTCCCTGGTAACCCCCCTTGGTCTATAGATACCCTGTATTGACCAGAATTTTCAGAGAGGAGGGCATGTAGTGTAGTTCTTGCCATTTGTCGTTTAGTTGTTCTTTTCTTCTTTCTTTTATTTTTCTTTTCTTTTGTGGAACATGTAATAGGGAAGAGAGTGATACATAGGATGAAAGTTAAAGTTCTTGTGATGAAACCAAACGTAGTATAAAGCGGTGTATGGACATGCTGCTAACACTGCGATGTGGCTACGTTCGGGTGAGTTCAATGATAATGCTGAGCGCTATGCTTGCCTAGCAGGCAATATGAGAAACCTAGAGGGTTTAAAGCTCGGAGGCTAGATGAGAGACCAAAGGCTAACGACGACGAAGGATCAGCCAAATACAGTAATAGAACAATATCACAAGCAGTATATATGTACAGAAATTAACCTATACTATTATAGGCATTCGTCACACCGATACAAATACAACAGACTAATACAACACATGTCCACAGAATTCAAGCATACACCCACACCAATATAAATACACAGTCTACCACCATATAACAATCGCAAAATACAATACAGAATACAAAACACCGATCAAAGAGGGTTACCTAATAAAGCGAGAATACTCGCCTAAAGTCTTCGAAATACGATGCATGATCCCAAACTCTGAATACACAATGCGTAAAGACCAAATTTTATTAAATATAAAGAGGAGACAAGAGAGAGAACAAATAAAGAGGAGAGAGGGAGGAGCTCACGACCAAACGACCGTGGGCTCTGGTCTGGCGGTTGGCCACACGCAGCCAGGGAAGGGCCGCGCACGGGACCCAAGGAGGTGGCCGATCCAATTAGAGGAGGAGAGGAGAGCTGAGGGAAAGTGGGAGATCGAGGCTGGCCCTGGCTGCTGTATACGGCTAGGGGAGGAGGAGAGGCTGAGGTGGTGGTGGAGGTGTACGGTGGTTGAGGAGGTGGTCATAGAAGTGGGAGAGCTCGGCCAATAGAGAGGAGAGGGGGGGATTAGATTTGAAGAGAGAGGGAGAGGGATAAGAGAGAAGGAGAAAGAGAAGGGAAGTTGCTATTGGGTCAGCTAGAGGAGGGCACTGCCGGTGAGGGTCGGCCAACCACAGGGTTACCAGAGAGGGTAGTGGTGGCCGCCGTGCTTGGAAGGGGAGAGAGAGAGTGAAGATAGATAGAGAGAGATTGAAGAGAGTAAGAGAGAGAAGAGCTTTAGTGGAGGGGTTAGGTATTTGGCCGGAGTTGGGTGGAGCCGCCACTGAAAATGGTAAGAGGGGGCCCCGGTCTGGTGTGGTGATGGTGGAATTAAGAGAAGAGTTGGTGTTTAGAGAAATTGGAAAGTAAAGGAGGGAGTATGTAAGAGGAGGAGAAGGAAATTAGACAGGGATTGAGATTATGGGGGGAGAGAGGATTTAAGAAGGGAAGGGGAGCTCTCTACGTCAGCTGGGAAGAGAGAAGGAAAGGAAGACAAGAAGAAGAAGAAAAGAAAAAGAAGGAAAAGAATAGGAGAAGAGAGAGTGAGAAGATATTTAGGGGGAATTTGTGTGGAAGAGAAAAAAGGAAAAAGAAAAGGGAAAGAAAAGAAAAAAAAGAAAGAAAAGGAGAGGAAAAGGATAAGAAATGAAAGGAGAAGAAAAGAAAATATCCGAGTAATATTTTGGATCCGGGAAAATACCGAAAACACCAGGAATGCCTCAAAAATAACATAACTCAAAAAATCTCCAAAAATTCTCTAAAATAGAAAATATTATATTGAGTTATATGGTGAAATAGAATTCAAGAAATTCAATCTCATTTTCAAATTAAAAATCTTGAAATTAATCGGTGATACCTGTCGACACCAGATCGGTCGAATTTTGATAAATTTAGAAAAAACCCAAAAAATGTGTTAAGATAGAAAATATGACCCTGAGGTATGTGAAAACAATTTCTATAAATTTAACTCCATTTATAAATTAAAAATCTGAGAATCGATAGGCAATACTATCGATACTGATTTTGAAGATTTTGTAAAATAATTCAGAAAATCATGAAAAATCTAAAATATTGAAAAATAGTATTTGACACTGAAACTGATCAAAGCTGACTACTAGAAAGACTAAATCGAGCAGTACACTAGGATTGGGTCTCCGGTTTAGACTAGGACTGACTCTGAGTCCAGAAATCCAGATCCGATACCAAACGATAATATAAATAATCACAAACTAAAAACAAATAGGAAAAAATCAAAAATATGATTGAAAAATCAAGACATGTATCTAGGTATGTATTCTAGAAACGGGGTGTTACAATCCATCCACTTATGATTGGTCACCAATATTGTATATATAATGCCACATTCTCATATTTATTGTCTAATAAATCATGTATTTAGTCTTATTTTTGTTTAATAAAATGCAGGCCTTTACCAAGGGAGAAAGAAGAGAAAACAAAACCCAATAGCCTACTGAAATTCAGAATCAAGAATTAGGGCAAACTTCAGGCGAAAATCAGAAGATATCAGGGAAAATAGCAGCAAATAATTTAAACTCAGATTTTTATAGATCCAGTTGGTTAAGCGAAGATCAACAGAAGAATCGTCGAAATTAGAAGATCAAACGAGAAATCCCATTAAATAAAAGGAGAAAACACAAAATCCTTATCCATCGCCCCCTGGATGTGGCCAGTTGGCGACATCCGCGGCTTTTCTGTTGAGATTGGGGGAGCGTTTGCTTCCTCTATTTGCTCACAATCTCTCCCTCTTGTTTTTCCCTATAAATACCAGAAAATTTGCAGTGAGAGAGACCGAAGACTAGTTTAATTTTCTAGCTTTATTTTTAGGATTTAAGATCATTGTTAGATAATTTATGAGAAGTTGAATGTCATTTTTGTTTTGTAGTTCAGTCCAGAAATAAGTAAGAGAGAGGAAAAGAGTGTGTAATTGACTATTGAAGTGACAATCAAAGAGGATTCACCATTTCTTATCTCTGCTCAAACTTTACTGGTATGTCATTATTTTCAATTCATTTCATTGTCTATTTATCCAACATTATAAGTAGCTAAATCGATTTTCTGAGCTTGCTACTCTCTCTCTTTAATGTTATTTTTCTTTTTGATTGATCTTTGCTAAAAAGAACCTAATGAATCATATGGATGCCTAGATTAAGCCTAGCATATTGGAAAGTGTTCTTGAAGGCACATGAGGATAGGAAATGATATGAACTAAATCTTGAAATAGATCTTAAAAAGTAATTATTTTTATTTCATGCTTGCTTTATTGCTTTGATAGTTTAATATTCAAACTTAAAGAACGATTTCAAAACTTTAGTTGAATTTCTAAAAAAGCTATTTTATGTGTTTTGCTTGACCTCATTTTACATGACTTCAATCTTTGCCCATGATCTTATTGAGGCAATTCAAAAGAGCTCCACATGGTTGAAAATAGAATAGTAAGCCCGGATTTTTCTCTATTAAAATAAACAAACACCATCACTTTTAAAGCCTTTTAAAGATCACTTTCTCCAAAACCTTTTTCAAGTTTTAAGTTTTCTTTAAATCATTTCTTTACTCCCCTATATTCTTTTCAACTAAAAAACACCAAAACTAATCTTTGTTTTTAAAACAATATATCGAAACGCTTTCATCGCATTCCTCCTCGTGGACACGACCCGTTAGCCCTAAGCTACATGGTAATTCTCACTGCTTTTCTTGCAATCAATTTTTGGCGCGTTGCCGGGGAGAAAAAGGTGTAATTGTTTTTTAACAATTTTGGTATTCTATTTCAGGGTGAAAGAAATCAGATTTAGTGTTCAAGTATTGTAGAAGAAAACTTCTATTCTGTGCCCCTACTCTAAAAAGTAGGAAACAGATTTCCAAGAGATTGCTGCGCAAAAGCTTTCTTTTTGGACTACTAAATTTTTTTTTTGTAGGACATATTGCTTTACAAAATACAGTTTCTGCAAGTGTTGTTTTTTCTATTTTTGATATTTACATAATCCTATTTTTAATCTAACAGTAATCGATTGATTGCTAATTACTTAAAAAACGTTTAGACTTGCATTATAGACATTTGTCTAATTATATTTTATTTTAGCTGGAGATAAGATACGTTTGCATAGCATCTAGTATAGAAACATTCTCGGGTGATTTATTTGATATTTGATTGTTACTTGCTTTATACTTGTACACTTGCACAATCAATCTTAAGGCCATAACCTAACACAAGATAAGGTGGGGGGAGTCATTATCCTTTCTTAGCCGATAATCCATCTTCAAGCACACACAACCTTAGCCTAACTTAAAATCTAATAGTCGTTGGCTTTAGGGACATCTCGAACTCATTAGGAGATTATCCTAAGGGGGAACGTGTTAGAATTTGACTCCTGTCAAATCGGTATCAAAGGACAGGGATTGCGGGGCGAAACCCCGAAGGCTAGTGGTTTGGCTTAATTAGGCCCGTCGTTTTTGCACGGATACCTCTTACCAATTTTGTCCTGATCTGGCTGATTATCTTGTTGTCATAGTCTGCATTATACCTCATGTGGACAATCAACCTGTTAGGGGTTGTCTAGGTCGAAGGTTTACCTTAAACTAGGCTTGGTTGCTTTTTCTCGCTGACTATTGGTTAACTTGTTTGTGGTATTGTTTGTGTATGCAAGTGTGGTCGAGAGACCCAAATTCATTTATGAAACACATCAACATCCAAGCCTAAACCAAAACCAAATCCGATTATGGCTCAACCAACATCTTTGCAGGATAAGTTCTACCCCATGAGAACCTCACTTCCATCTTGCATCCAACTTCCATCGGTTGGTGAACACAATTTTGAGCTCAAGCCTCAGTTCATCAACACACTCTCTAAGTTTCATGGCTTAGAGTCTGAAGATGCATATTTCTTCATAAGAAAATTTGAGAAAGTGTGCTTAATGATAAAAATTTCATACCTTATAGACAATACTATTAGCTTAAGATTTGTCCCATTTGCTCTTAAGGACTTAGCCAAGAAATGGCTTTACAGCTTAGCGGCCGGCTCTATCACATCGTGAGATAGTTTCATCAAGGTCTTCTTGAAGAAATTCTATCCAATCCATAAGATCGCTCTTATTAGAATGTACATCATGCAGTTCAAGTAAGAACCTAATGAATTATTTTGGAGGTACTTTAAACGCTTCAAATACCTCCTTGTCCAATGTCCTCATCATGGAATAGAGAAATGGCGACAGTGCCAAATTCTCTAAAACTGTTTAGGCTACTCAACCAAGACCCTCTTAAAAACCATGTGCCAAGGAGGATTCTTGCATAAGGATGAAAATGAAGGATGGGATTTACATGATAATCTAGCTGAAAAGATTATCCAATGGGAACAAACTAATGAAAATTCTAAGAATTCAAACTTTATCTCTTTAAAAGGAGGTCTCCATTTAATTGAATTATCCATAGCTGCCGAGGCTAGAATAGCAAACCTAGTGAGAAGACTGAAAGCTTTAGAAACTAAGGAATCAAGTCCAGTCAACCAAGTCAGCCCAATAAATTTCCAACTGTGGATTGTTCTTACTGTCAAATTTTGAATCATTTGTTTGAGGAGTGTCCAGTGTTCTCAGCTCAGTAACAATTTTCTGAACTGATGAATGCGACCTTTTCAATGCTCAAAAATAATCCTTACGCACTAACGTATAATCCTGACTGGAGAAATCACCCGAATTTCTCATGGAGCCAAAACAACAATTACCATTCAAGATCAAACCATTCAAACCACTCTCAACATTTCAATCATCAACTTAATTTTTAAAATTATCATCACAATTCTTCCAACCTTCAACCAATTTTTTCAATTATCAATAAAACTTTCTCAACCAAGCTCCACAATCTTTCTTCCAAAATCCTCCATTTGAGAAGATGATTGAAATTGAAAGCAGTGAGAATTACCGTCTAGCTTTTGGGCTAACGGGTCGTGTCCATGAGGAGGAATGCGATGAAAGCTTTTCGATGATTTATTTAAAGAACAAAGATTGGTGATGGTGTTTTTTATGTTGAAAAAGAGAATGGAGAGTAAGGAAGTGATAAAATGAAAAATTGAAAACTTAGAGAAGGTGTTGGAAAAGATGATTTTAAAAAGGCTTGAAGATGGATTTGTTGTTTTTAATGTATGAAAAAGATCTGGGCTCACTATCTTACTTCTCAACGATATGTTCTTCTCTTGAAATTTTCAGTGCCTCAACTTGATCATAGGCAAACACTTAAGCTTGAGTTTTGAAAGTATTAAGCAAAGCAAATAAGATTGTTTGAAAAAAAAATTAACTCTTTTTCTTAAGAAATCATCTTGAACTGAATGTTAAATCATTAAGTAATCTTTGAAGTATGAAGTAAAAACAAGTTCAATTAGAAAATAGAAGTTTAGAAATTCAAACCCATCCTTATGTGCCTTCAAGAAAACTTCCAACAAAGCAAGACTTAGATTAAGGCATATATATGATTCTGTTGGGTTCTTTACATTAAAGCCATTCAAAACAAGAGAGATCGAAGAGAAAGATGATAGTGAGCCAAGAAAAATGAATTTAGCTACTCATGGTTAAAGTAAAACAAGACATGTATATGAAATAACACGTACCAGAGAAGCCTTGAACCTTTATTGATGTCACTTCAACTTCAGATTATAATCACTCTTTTCCTCTCTTTTACTTGTCTTTGGACTGAACTATGAATTAAAAAATAGAAATACAACTTCTCAATACTATCTAATAAAGAACCTAAATCCTAAAATTAAAGAGTAAAATTTAAACTAATTTTCGGTTTTTTCAGTGAGAAATCTGCCTTTTATAGGCAAAAACCTGAGGGGAGGGGAGTGAGGAGATAAGGGACGCTCTCCTTATCTCCATTACTAGGAGTGAGAAACCTGCCTTTTGCCGCGGATCCGCGGCAAGGATGTGGCCAAGTTGCCACATCCAAGTGGAGATCGCGATATCGTGTGGTGTTGCCCCCTTTTGTCTCGCTGGATTTGTTGTTAGTTTCTGATTCTGATATGATCTTCGGTGATTCTCAAGCTAACCGATTTGAATTCTTATAAAATCAAACTAACCAGTTTTATTTGTTGTAATCCTTCCTGATATGTGTTGATCTTCTGCTGGAATTATCCCTATCCTCCTGAATATTTATCTCGTCTTTAATTGAGATTTAAATCAGAATTAAAGTGGGTTTTTGGGCTCATTTCTTTTCCATCTCCATTGATAATGGGTCTGAACATTATTAAATCAAAATGAGACTTATTAGTAGAATTTATTAGATAATAAACATGATAATGTGATAATATATATGCAATATCTGTGACCGATCACACGTCCACACTTATCTTTTGCTTGCCCTTGAACAAAACATAAAAACTAATCCTAAGAAATTAATTTTGACCACTTTCGCAGGTCACTCGATTGCACTGAGCATGTGCAACAAGCCGTTAAACCTCTAGGTTACCCCTAGAGGACGAGTTTTGTCTCGTGAGTTTTTCAGTGGATTGTACCCACAAAATCTATAAAGAAAGAGAAAAAATGGTTAGTATTTTCGAAAAGCATTTTGAAAAGAGAGAATCAAATTTTTCATTCCTAAACTTAGTCTTTATTCAAAAACATGTCATCAATCAAAGTAAGGAGTCAAACTTGTATTTTTCATCAAGTCTATTACTTTACCCTAAGTCATATGCACCTTCATGACCGTGAAATTTTTTACTAAGGGTTCTTTAACTTTAACTCTTATGCCTTATTTATTTTTAATTTTTTGGTGGTATTATTTCTTAATTCCATTAGGCTTTCTAATCTGCCCATGTAACGAGCTTTTAGTCGGTGACACCCAAATCAGACAGTCTTAGGGCACTAGGTGAGAAAATACCCAAAAGAACTTAAATACTCGAGCAAATAAGGCCATAAAACTAAAGATTTTTATTTATAAAATGTACCCCTTTTAGGCGTGAATACTTGTGCTTCATGAGGCGCATATACCCAGCTTAATCAAAGGATTTATATATATATTTTTTCTTTTTTTCTTTTATATACGGCATAAGAATCTTTGTTTTTTGAATCCTAAGTGTGTAAGTGTAAAAAGCTTGCATATTTAATTAAGGTAAAGATCAAGACTAAATTACTTTTCTAAAATTTTGCTCCTAACCCTAAAAATCAAACAAGTCATCTTATTTCGACCAAGTATAAGAAATTCTAATAATAATTCTCCTATTCCTTAAAATTGACTTAATTTCTTACAAAAAATATATCAAAATATTGTTCTTTTTTCAAAAAGTTTTTTTTATATCTCCCTTCATTTTTTGTTTATTAGTCATGTTAGAGCCCTCCCCCACACTTATCTCATGCATTATCCCCAATGGATGAAAGAAATGTATTGTTGCATGAAATAGAATGTAAAAGAGGTAAAGTTACCGATACACTGGGTCAAAAAGACCCATAGCCGTTTCATTTACCAGTACCAATTCCAAGAAACTTTTAAGGCGTTGACCATTTATCTTAAAGTCATTTCCATTCTTGGTGTCACTGATCTCTATAGCACTGTGTGGAAACACTGATTTTACAATGAATGGCCCAGTCCATCTTGATTTTTGCTTTTCTGAAAAAAGATGAAGCCTAGAATTATAGAGTAAGACTTTTTGTCTAGGAACAAATGTTTCCTTATGATGTATTTATCATGAAAATTTTAACTTTATCTTTTGTGATCTTAGCATTTTCATAGGCCTCATTTCTCAACTCCTCTAATTCAAAAATTTGTAACTTTCGAAGATCACCGACCTTATTCAAATCGAAATTTAGCTGCTTGATTGCCCATAAGGCCCGGTGCTCTAACTCAACGGGTAGGTGGCAAGCCTTCCCAAAGACTAACCTATGAGGAGATATCCTTAGAATCATCTTGAAAGCGGCCTTGTAGGCCCATAGGGCATCTACAAGTTTGGTAGACCAATCTTTCCAGTTTTGGTTCATAGTTTTCTTCAAAATAAGCTTGATTTGTCTATTGAAGACCTCAGCCTGCCCACTGGTTAGAGGATGATAAGGTGTGGACAACTTGTGAGTTATTGAATACTTTTGTTGGCCCAAAGGCCATTAGCCCGACATTTTGATGATAACAAACCATATTTAGTTATGTTTTTAACAATTTCGTTTATATAAGTTTCAGGTAAAAACAATAGTTGATTTGACGGCTCCAACTCAAGACTCACGCTTTTGGACGCCGCAAAGGATTTAGATCCTCGAGCCTAGCACATTAGAAGCGCTCCGGATCAAACAAAAAAGAAGAACTCAAGATTTGTATTTTTCTTTTAGTTAGTATTTTTAGATGTTTTTGTCAAAACCTAGATGATAGAGGTAGATTACTTGGGATTGTTACACAAACACTTTTAGTATTGCTTCAAGACTTCAAAATAATTTTAGAACAAAAATTTATAACTTAGTTTTGAAAAACTATGTTTTGGAAAAATCTATTTTTAGAAAAACCAATTTTCATTTTACCAAAAAGGATTTTCATCAAATAAGGTTCAACCATTTCTTTAGTGTTGCTATGATCACACAATGTTTTATAAGTCTTAGAACATCATTTTATAAATCCTTAACCAAAATGTTTTCAAACAAATTTCCTTTCCTTTGGCAGACTCTGGTTTTTGTCCTGATAGAGTCCGGTCGACCGGACCAGTCGACCGACGTGCACGCTGTGCATGTGTGCACGTCAGCCGACCGGACGGCCGACCGAGCAAACTGAGTTGCTCTCTGTTTTTCTCGGCCGACCGCATCGGTCGACCGGAAGAGAAAGTTGCTCTCTGGATTTGGTCACGGTCGGCCGCCCAGTCGACCGACCTCCCCAACGGTCGGATTTATGACCGTTGGCGGTCGATCGGTCCGGTCGACTGTTAGTTGTCAGAACTTCTGACAGACTCCAACAGCTCTATTTTTCTGGACTAATTTTGTTGGGATTCACCCCAACAACTCTATTGAGCTGTGTAGGCTGTTTTCCTTCCCCTATAAATAGTGGGACTATTTTACAATCATAACTAACAAGATTTACAATTAAAATTCAAGTTTTCAAAAGCTTAGCATTTTAGAAAAGATTTTCATCAAAGCCAAAATTTCCATACACCTTCTTGAAGCAAACCCCTCTACTTCTCTCTAGTCATTTGCACTACACAATCCCAAGTATCATCTCTCTCATATCAGTTATAGGATTGTGCAAAGTGAGCTTTTTGATCAAGTGTGATCAACTTTATTCTTGATCGAAGTTGTAGAGGCATCGGCCTCAAGCGAGCGGGTGTGCTCCAAGTGGTGTTGCGACATTACGAGAGATAGGACAAGTGTGTCCTTGTATTAACGATCCAGTGGGATCAACAATAGTGGAAATCCTTCAAGTGTGAAGGCGGGGACGTAGAGCGTGGCTCGAACCTCGGAAAAATTCCTCGTGTTTGCGTTTGATCAAATTTCTCTAAACTCTATCTCTGTTTTACTTGCTCATTTGAATTGCTTACTTTCTTGCAAGTTATTTAAATTGTGTTGTTTGTTTAAATAGATTTTAAATTCCGCATTATTGTCATATCATATAGTCTTCACCTATTCACACCCCCCTCTAGGTGATTTTAATTGGTATCAGAGCCTAACCCTAACTTTTGGTTTAACCACCTTAGGGAGATCCATTCATTTGGCTATATCTTTTTGTGCATTTATATTTGTTGTGCATTCACTTTTGTATTCATGGCATCCATTGACTTTTCTAGCATCAAGTCCCCACCAAAATTTGATGGCTTGAACTTCCCCATTTGGAAGGTCAAGATGAACTTATTTCTTAAGTCCCTAGGAGTTAGAGTAGTTAGGGCCATAACCAAAGAATTTATAGAACCTCTCACCGATGAGAGATCATGGTCCGAGGATACCACCAAGGACTATGAAGCTAATGCTAGGGCTCAATATGCTTTAACCCGAGCCCTTAATGAAGATGATATTTCACGCATTATTAACTGTAAATCTGCATATAAAGTGTGGAATGTTTTGATTGTCACTCATGAGGGAACGTCCCAAGTCAAAAGATCTAAAATTGACTTGCTTCTTCTCAATATGAGAATTTTTACATGTTTGAAAATGAGAGTATTGATGACATGCTCACTCGTTTCACTAAGATCACTAATGCATTATCTTCTTTAGGTGACGCGATTGATAATGACCAAAAGATAAGGAAGGTCATTAGAGCTCTTCCCAAAGCTTGGGAAGTCAAGGCAACTACCCTCAAGGAGCTCAACGATCGGGAGGAGATGGACTTCTCCGGCTTCACCGGAAATCTCAAAACGCATGAGATGGAGATGAAGGTTAGAGAAGAAAGGGAGGCGCCAAAGAAGAAAGCCCTCGCTTTCAAAGCCACTCCAACCACACATGACGAGGAGGACTCATCGGAAGACTACGATGAGGACTTTGCCATGCTCATCCGGAAGGTGGGCAAAATGTTTTACAAGAAGGGGAGGCAAAGCAACTTCCGAAGAGGGAAACCTCAAGGAAGATTCGAAAGGAAAAGAGAGGAGCCGGGTCCTTGCTTTCATTACAAGAAGATCGGACACCTCATTGCCGATTGCCCCGCTCTCCAAGCTACCACCTCCAAGAACGGCCCAAAGAAGAAGAAGGCAATAGTGGCCACTTGGGACGATACAGAGTTGGAATTCGAAGAGGAGAACGACGCCGCACACATGTGCTTCATGGTGATTGGTAGTGAAAAGTGCATTTTTATCATCATATTTACCATCACATTTTCATATTTATTCATTTAATTCTGCACATTTATTAATAATTTGTAATTTATTGTGTGCAGGCCTCGAATTATTATTTTCATAATAAATAAAGCTTAATGAAGCCCAAAAGCCCACATTTGAAGCCCAGGTGTAAAAGTGCAAATATCAATTATCAAAATGCAAATATGCAAGGGCTAAAGTTGCAAATATCAAAGATGAGGGAAGGATAGACTTCTACCCAACCCTAAACTCTTGCAGATGAGAATGAAAAGAGTGCAGAGATAAGGAAATTCGTTTAAAAGAGATTGGGAGAATTCAAAATCTAGGTAACTTAATTATCAAGTTATCTCGAAATCCCAATATGAAGAGCCAGGATCATACTTCTAGAAGCAAACGCCCAGATGGACGGACCAGAAGAAGCCACGCGCCAAAGCACGTGGCCAGATTCCCTAGAAATGCCGCAATTCCATGGCAAAATCCCAGTTTTTGCGGCAAAGTTGATGACATCATGGACCAACTTTCGTGGGCAACTTCATCCGGGACTCTTCGGCCTTCTGCACCTATAAATACCCCCTGCAGTGCAACGTACAGAGTCGTCCAGAGGCAGAGCCAAGGGCCAAAAGCTAGGGTTTTTAGGTTTTAGGTTAGATTTTCTTTCCTCTGTAAATTTTATTTTCTTTTTGTGAAAGCTGAGAGGAGATGATGCATTCATGGAGGAAGGGATCCTCTTGTACCGATGGTGACAGCCGGTGTAAGTTGTAAATTTTCCACCATTGTTTAAATAATCAAATCAAAGCTTGTTTTTGTTCTTTTTATTCTATTCTTGTTTTATTGTGTCTCTATCTTTGTCGATCATTGTTCTTCTATTTTTATTTTATGACATTATTTCTTTCTCTAATGTCTTGCCCACCATGAGATCCAACTGCTTCGAGAATACCTAGCCGAAGAAGGAACCTTGATGGCTTATGGCGATGAACAGGTCTTCATAGCTTGTTTTCATTTCATAGAGTAGATTAAGAAGGCGGACGATCCTATAAGCCATGCTTGTACGCCTTCCAAGAAAAGGTAAATCATCGCAACGGTTCAAACGGTAAGCAGACTAAAGAAGTAAGTTTTCTTTTCTTTTCTTTTCTTTTTTGTAGATTCAATCACAACTTCTCCCAATTCTTTATTTGCCGACCCATTGTAAATACCACTTCCTTTCTAACTTAACTAATAAAAAAATAAAAACTTTAGAGAAACTTGCTTAACGCTTCCATCGCAGTCCCTCCTTGAGGATCACGACCCGCATAGCCCTGCTACCGCGGATTAGAATTGAGAACTTGCACATCATATTCTTAAAACTAAAATATTATATTTTGTGTGCAGGAAATCTCAGTTAACAATATTGGCGCCGTTGCCGGGGAGGGACGGTAAGTTTATCTCTAAAACAAAAATTTAATTTTTAACTAATTCTTTATTCTTTTTTGTTTGCAGGTTTGGAGAACAGGAAATAGAAACATAGCAGCAGCAGTGGACATATTGCTATTCTGTGCCTCTGCCCTCGAAGGCAGAGTACAGGAAGCTACTGTTTTGCCGCAGATCTGCGGCCAGAGCCGCAATTCTGCGGCAACAGTAGAGAACTACTGATCCCAATTTCTGCAGGTTGCTGCAAAGTTCAAATACTGTTTACTGCTCTGTTTATTTTGTTCTGTGATAACCCTGCTTACTGCTAATTAATTCAACAGTAAAAAGTTTGTTGTTAATGATAAAAATTGATTAGACGTTTGCATATTAGGCACGTGTCTTTTCAATTTATTTATTTTTACTGTTGAAGAGTGCTGGCGACAAGGTACGTTTGCATAGCATATAGATTAGGAAACACTCTTAGTTGTTTACTGCTTTCTTGAGTGATTACTTTTCTACAGCTTTACACGTACACTAATTCATCTTAAGGGCATAACCCATAAATAAGATAAGGTGGGGATTTCATCACCCTTCCTTAGCCCAAAAATCATATCCCAAGCACTCACTAACCCAAGCCTAACTTAAAAATTAGTAGACGTTGGCCCTAAGGACATCTCACACTCAATAGGAGATTATCCTAAGGAGGAACAGTGCTGGAAGTTGACTCTTGTCAAATCAGTGTCTAGGAAAGGGATTGAGGGCCGAAAGCCCAAAGATTGGTGGTTATTTAATTAAGGAACGTCTTTGACGGAAAACCTCCCACCACTCTTGACTGACCTGGCTGATTAACTTGTGGTCAAAGTCTGCACCCTACCTCCTGTGGACAGTCTAACCAGTTAGGAGTCGTCTAGGTCATAGGTCTACCCTAACATAGGTTAGAATTTTTATTTTTTTTGTTTGTTTATTTATTTGTTTTCTTCTTTTGTTTGTGTTGGTGTGATATGGCATATAATAATAATTCCAATTTTAATCCATATTACACCCCTAACTATTATTCGGATATTACCAACCCGGCATACCCTAACTTTGACCAATCTAGTGTGCCGGAATGGTCTTATCCGAATGACGATAACCCACACCCCCCATCTTATAACTATAATTTTCATAATAATTTCAACTCTTCACAGAGTTCATGGGGTTTCGAGTCCCCCGAGTCTAATTCTCAACCAAATTGTCCTCCATATCCATCTAGTCCACATTCCTTCAATGATTCATACTCTGATCCTCCCATTCAGAATAGATCACCATCTATTGGGGAAATGATAAGTATGCATAAGTCCAAGCAACAATCACCGTCAATCTTAGATAGGATGATGCGTGAGTCCACCGACTCACAAATTCATCACGATTACACTTCATCTTTTCAAGTCCAATCACAGCACGATGCACCTATCGACTATGAAGGGATGCTTGCTGCCATGACTGAGGCTAGATTAGCCCGTGATCGTGACATAGATCTGATGGTTCAATCTTTACGTTCTCACAGTTCGGCCATTTCTGCTTTCATTGACCACTCGCTTAGAGCCGACGAACCTAGTTGCTTGGGACAACAAGATTCTAATTCAGTAACATCATGTGAACTTGCCGAAACTTCAAATTCTGATAACTTGGCAAGTTTTTCTTTTCCTGAAATAGAACTTGAGGATGAATAAGATCATGATCTTCCACTTGATGATTCAATTTTATTTCCTGATCCAATAATGACTCCAGTGTCTCCACCTGATTTCACTTTTCCCGAGTCAACATTGGATCCTATTCCAATTCATAATGAAATTGAATCACCCATTTTAGATGATCATATTGAACTTGACCAATTGTGCAATTTTGAAAATCCTATGGATAAATTGGCAAGTTCTTTTTATTACATTGAACCCAATGAGATATGTGACCTAGATTCTCACAATCTCTTTACTTCTGAAACTGATTGTACAATTCTGACGGAAGATGTTGACCTTAGTTTTGAAGAATTGTATGGCGATGAGCTAGAATTCCTTAATATTGGAAGTAAAGAGATATCACCCATATTAGGTCACATTCCATTGTTGGAAAATACATGTGGACTGGAGCTTAAATTTATTGATTTGGACCCACTTCCTGAACTTAGCCCGACTCCTGAGCCCTTACTTGATTTGAGCTTCTTCCTTGAGTCGGTATTCGTTCCCGAACCTATAATGTCCAAGTCACTAATTCCATCTTTTCATACTCCATTTTGGGACAAGGAGGTTGAGACAATTAACTCTGAAATTTATTATGAAATTTGGAAATTTGATGGGGTGAAAATTCTAAAAAATGATTATACATATATTTTAGTGGGTTATGTAAGGAAAATTTCTGGTGGGTTCCACCAAATTATATGTTATCTTGATTGGGTAGCAACGCTTGGCCCAATTAGACCACCACCGGAACCACCACCTTAAGGTAACTTCTGCCTTCCCTTGTTCTTTTTCATGCATACATGCATTCATTCATACATTGAGGACAATGCATGAGATAAGTGTGAGGGTGGGCTTTACTAACATACTAACATAGGTAGAAACTAACAAAATTTGCTAATAAAAAAAAATTTAAAAAAAAAGTTATAAAAAGGACAATATTTTGACTTATTATTTGAAAGAAATCTAAGTTAATCTTAAGAATGAGGAAAATCATGATTAGGATTTCTAAAAACTTGGTCAAAATTAATAAATTGTTGAATTTTTAGGTATAGGAGAGAAATTGAATAAGTAGTTAGTCTTAATTTTTACCTTAATGAAATATGCATACCTAATTATTACATATCTAGGATTCTAAGACAAAGACCCTTGTGCCTCATATAAAATAATATATATATATATATATATATATATATATATATATATATATATATATATATTCACTAATTAAGCTGGATACATGTGCCTCAAGAAGCATAAGTATTCACGCCTAAAGGTGAGTTCAAAAAAAAAATATATATATAAATAAATAAATAAGTGTCCTTAGTTTTGTGGCCTAGTTCACTCGAATTTGAGTCCGCGGGGTGTTTTCTCACCTGGTGCCCTAAAGCCGACCGGTTTGGGAGCCACCGACTTTAAGTTCGCTACATAGGTGGATTAGAAAGCCTAAACTAAGAAGAAAAAAAAATATATATATATATATAATAATAATAAATACTTGTATATGTACTAACACATCTAATAGTCAATTAGTTAGGTATGAGGGCCTCAAGAAGCCTTCATACTTACACGAAAGAAAATTAGATGAGTTATACATATTAAAAAAAAAATAATATATATAAATAAATATAATAAAGAGGCATGAGAGTCCAAGTTAAGGAATTCCTAGTAAAAATTCATAAGGATGCATATGACTTTTGGTAACGAAAAAGACTATACAAAAGTTCGATTTTGACCCTTACCTAAATTGGATAACAATTCACTTTTTCAAGACTGAGTTTAAGAATGAATAAAAATGAGGATCCTAAAAACTTATAGACTACTTAGTTTCTTCAAACGTATTTCAAATATTTTCCTTTTTATTGATTTTGTGGGTGTAATCCGCTGAAAACCCTCACGAGACAACACTCGTCCTCTAGGGTAACCTAGGGGTTTAACGGCTTGTTGCACGTGCTAAGTGCAATCGTGATTCCTACGAAAGTGAGTTAGGTTAGATTAGTTTTTCTTTTCTTTTTCTTCTTTATTTTTACTCGAGGACGAGCAAAAAGATAAGTGTGGGGGTGTGATTGGTAGTGAAAAGTGCATTTTTATCATCATATTTACCATCACATTTTCATATTTATTCATTTAATTCTGCACATTTATTAATAATTTGTAATTTATTGTGTGCAGGCCTCGAATTATTATTTTCATAATAAATAAAGCTTAATGAAGCCCAAAAGCCCACATTTGAAGCCCAGGTGTAAAAGTGCAAATATCAATTATCAAAATGCAAATATGCAAGGGCTAAAGTTGCAAATATCAAAGATGAGGGAAGGATAGACTTCTACCCAACCCTAAACTCTTGCAGATGAGAATGAAAAGAGTGCAGAGATAAGAAATTCGTTTAAAAGAGATTGGGAGAATTCAAAATCTAGGTAACTTAATTATCAAGTTATCTCGAAATCCCAATATGAAGAGCCAGGATCATACTTCTAGAAGCAAACGCCCAGATGGACGGACCAGAAGAAGCCACGCGCCAAAGCACGTGGCCAGATTCCCTAGAAATGCCGAATTCCATGGCAAAATCCCAGTTTTTGCGGCAAAGTTGATGACATCATGGACCAACTTTCGTGGGCAACTTCATCCGGGACTCTTCGGCCTTCTGCACCTATAAATACCCCCTGCAGTGCAACGTACAGAGTCGTCCAGAGGCAGAGCCAAGGGCCAAAAGCTAGGGTTTTTAGGTTTTAGGTTAGATTTTCTTTCCTCTGTAAATTTTATTTTCTTTTTGTAAAAGCTGAGAGGAGATGATGCATTCATGGAGGAAGGGATCCTCTTGTACCGATGGTGACAGCTGGTGTAAGTTGTAAATTTCCACCATTGTTTAAATAATCAAATCAAAGCTTGTTTTTGTTCTTTTTATTCTATTCTTGTTTTATTGTGTCTCTATCTTTGTCTATCATTGTTCTTCTATTTTTATTTTATGACATTGTTTCTTTCTCTAATGTCTTGCCCACCATGAGATCCAACTGCTTCGAGAATACCTAGCCGAAGAAGGAACCTTGATGGCCTATGGCGATGAACAGGTCTTCATAGCTTGTTTTCATTTCATAGAGTAGATTAAGAAGGCGGACGATCCTATAAGCCATGCTTGTACGCCTTCCAAGAAAAGGTAAATCATCGCAACGGTTCAAACGGTAAGCAGACTAAAGAAGTAAGTTTTCTTTTCTTTTCTTTTCTTTTTTGTAGATTCAATCACAACTTCTCCCAATTCTTTATTTGCTGACCCATTGTAAATACCACTTCCTTTCTAACTTAACTAATAAAAAAATAAAAACTTTAGAGAAACTTGCTTAACGCTTCCATCGCAGTCCCTCCTTGAGGATCACGACCCGCATAGCCCTGCTACCGCGGATTAGAATTGAGAACTTGCACATCATATTCTTAAAACTAAAATATTATATTTTGTGTGCAGGAAATCTCAGTCAACAGCACATGGGGAGGATGCTTCAAAGGTAATTCTTGACAACTCCATAGAAGATGATGAATTGACTATGGATGAACTTGCACAATTCTTTGAAGAACTACAACATAGGTATGAGATTTCACAATCTCATAATAAGAAACTAAAAAGGGAAAATGAATCTTTAAAAATTAAATTTGATATTGTTGTAAAAGAGAAAAATAATTTAGAAATTGCTTTTGAGAAAATGAAAATTGATTTTGATAAATATAAAATATCTTGTAAAGGGTAAACCCCCATTTCATCATGCAATAAAAATGAATTTATTGAGATCCAAAAATGAGTTGATGTTTTGGATTCAACTCTTAAAAAATGTGCATTTGATTTAAACAAATTTGCATCTAGGTTTCCCAAAGGAGTAACCCAAGGGAAACACACTCACCATCAACATGCACGAAAACATGCACACACACATAAACATGCATTTATGTATGGTAGTGGTAGGATTTATGTTTGCACACATTGTGGCCGCAAAGGCCATTTAGAAAAATTTTGTTTTGCTAAGCTAAACATGTCAAATAAACATGTTTGGGTTCGCCAAGATACTAACCCCAAAGGACCCAAAAAGATATGGGTACCAAAAGACACACCAAATTTAGTTGATACAGGTGGGTCTTTAACCTCCAAGATGTAGGGGGAGATGGTGCCCGGGTGGTGGATGCATCAACGCTCAACGAACATATCGTCGTTTGCATCGCTATCATGGAGGCACCTATTTTTGGAGAATGCCCTGGGTTTGGTAATTTCTCCACATAAAGGTTTTATTTTTTTATATATACATGCATAGGAGTGCTAGTTTACCATTATGTCATATTGATTTGTGATAGAGTAAACTTGCATGTATGCCTTGTTCATGTATATTATCATGTTTTTCCTTTTATGCCATATATTTTCTTTTATGTCCACATGTCTAGAATTTTTGTTGTATATATATATATATTTTGTCAAAACTAAATTATAGATTTGATTTAAAACATTTTAAAGCAAATAAATTGAGATAGCAATTGCGCACTTCAACTCTTATTTAGAGGAATCTCGAGGAGAAGTTCAGAACTCTTCACGGGGTATTCGGCTTCGACATCTCAAAATTCATTGCTTTATTTAAAATAAATAAACATTGATATAGCTTTTGATGATTTTAATAACTTGTATGATTTAAAGCCTTTAAAACATCTTTTGGGTATTTTTCATATCTGCTGTTATAATCTTGTTAAGATAAAATAAATTTTTTTTTTATAACTGATTTTGCTTCTGTCAGCTTTTGGGCAAGACCGGTCGACCGGAGCGGTCGACCGACCTAGCCTGGAAGAATTTTTTTTAACTCTTCCTGAGCCGGCCGACCGGGCGATCGTTCGACTGAGATGGTTTTGCTCTCGGTTAATTTCGGTCGACTAGACCGGTCGACCGGGCGACGGGAATCTGCTTTTTACCCACTTTATTTAAAGCCCTAAATCTCATTCTTTTCACTCCAAACCGCCGACTCTTCCTCTTCCCTCTCTCTAAAACCCTAAAGATCTATCTCCAAACTCATTTTCACCTCAATCCAACCCCCAAATCTCTCTAAAATTGTTGGATCATCCCTCTCAGACGTAGATCTACGTCTATTTCCAGGATTTTTCGGGTTGGTTTCCTTGTTCATCACTTTTTCAAGGTAAAACTCTTCTTTTTCTTAGATCTTGCATATCTAGTTGTTATCTATCATATTCTTGCTTAGATCTAGCCTTCATCTAGTTTAGATCAAGCCATTTACCTTGTTTATTGTGTGGATTTTAACCTAGATCGAATTTTACCCTAAAATGCCTAAAAGATCTAGATCTGAAAGGGGTAAATCTACCCAACCTTCATCTTCAACCCAAACCAAACCTTTTTTTGTATCTCCACAAGCAGAAAATAGGTATATTCTTCTTTCGAAGAAAACCATCATTTTCGAAAGATGTGTGGTTCTCAAAGATTTTGAACACCTGAATATTCCACACATTTTGAGGAACAATTCTCTTGATGAGTTCTTTGCCATTAGGCAACCTGTTTACACCTCTCTCATTCCATATTTTTACACCAATCTGTCTTTTGAGGGTAACAGGGTTAGGTCTAGAGTACTTGGGAGAGACATTGATATCTCTCTCTAAGAATTTGCTGATCTTTTGCATCTCTCCTGTGAGGGAGTTGATGTGTACTCTCTGGATCTACATAATTTTGACTATCCGGCGGTGAGTCTGCGCTCACCGCGTCCACTTTGATTCATGGGGATGATAACCCCGGACTGGTGAGAAATGAAGAAGTGAAGTATTTTACTTTCACTGCTCAAATTCTCGCCAAGTTCATCTTTTACAACCTCCTGCCCAAATCAGGAGAGTTCAGCCATGCTAGGGGCTCTGTTCCATTAGTTGTCTATTGCCTTCTGCGAGGCATTAAGATAAACATCCCCCGGCTTATCATCTCATACATGACATTAGATCATATTCATATCCCCTTTAGGCACTTGCCTTATGGGATCATTATATCCTATCTTTTGAGGCAGCTTGGCTTTGACCTATCTTCTGAGCAGCCCTTTGATCCCTCCATTGACTTGAACAGCTCTCTTATCAAGAGGATGCAATCTGGGATGCGTCATCATGCTCCCCAGGCGCAGCCTATTCCTCCAGCTGGTCATGTCCCAGGGTCCTCTTCTGTTTCAGGGTCATCCATCTCTTCTGATCTCCAGTCCTTCATATCCTCTGAGTTACGAGCTCAGTTACAGGAGCATCGTACTCTGATTTCTGCCGAGATCCAGCAGCACCACACCCAGATCACTGCGGAGATTGCGGCACACCGTGAGGAAATGTCTGCACGCTACTCTGGCTTTCGCAATGATATGGGCTACTTTGCTGATTTCGTACGTTACATGGAATCACAATTTGGCACCCTCTTTGTGAAGCACGATATGCGAGCTCCGGATCCCACGGCGTATGCTCGTCCACTTCCTTCGTCCGGCCCTCCATTTTCGGTCAGGACTCCTACCGCTCCTCCGGCACCACAGCCAGCGGTTGCTGCTATTGATTCTGAGGAGGATGCTGATGATGAGGATGATGATGATGGTGATGAGGAGGTTGCTGCAGGTGCTACAGGCGATGAGGATGACTCATCTGAGGAGGATGACTCAGACGATGAGGAGTGATTTTCCCCCCCTTTTGTGATGATGTCAAAAAGGGGGAGAGATATTTATGAGACACTCTGGGCTGTAGTATTTTTATTTGATTTTGGGTTGTATTAGTACTTTATTTGTGTGGACATGTGTTAGTAGTTTTCTGGATGTATTTAGGTGTACTTTCATTTGTGTATGGACATGAGTTATTATATGTATGACATATGTTTTTATGTCCATTTTATTTTGTTGGCATGTGACTCATTTTTATATCCTATATGCCTTCATTTATGCATGAGTATGTCTTTTTGATACTCTTTTATATATGCATGTGTTGAGGGGGAGCTTCACTTGAAGTCTCCACCCAAAATATTTGTGATAACTATATATGTTTTGTCATCATCAAAAAGGGAGAGATTGTTGGCCCAAAGGCCATTAGCCCGACATTTTGATGATAACAAACCATATTTAGTTATGTTTTTAACAATTTCATTTATATAAGTTTCAGGTAAAAACAATAGTTGATTTGACGGCTCCAACTCAAGACTCACGCTTTTGGACGCCGCAAAGGATTTGGATCCTCGAGCCTAGCACATTAGAAGCGCTCCGGATCAAACAAAAAAGAAGAACTCAAGATTTGTATTTTTCTTTTTAGTTAGTATTTTTAGATGTTTTTGTCAAAACCTAGATGATAGAGGTAGATTACTTGGGATTGTTACACACACACTTTTAGTATTGCTTCAAGACTTCAAAATAATTTTTAGAACAAAAATTTATAACTTCGTTTTGGAAAAACTATGTTTTGGAAAAATCTGTTTTTAGAAAAACCAATTTTCATTTTACCAAAAAGGATTTTCATCAAATAAGGTTCAACCATTTCTTTAGTGTTGATCTATGATCACACAATGTTTTATAAGTCTTAGAACCTCATTTTATAAATCCTTAACCAAAATGTTTTCAAACAAATTTCCTTTCCTTTGGCAGACTCTGGTTTCTGTCCTGACAGAGTCCGGTCGACCGGACCAGTCGACCGACGTGCACGCTGTGCATGTGTGCACGTCGGCTGACCGGACGGCCGACCGAGCAAACTGAGTTGCTCTCTGTTTTTCTCGGCCGACCGCATCGATCGACCGGAAGAGAAAGTTGCTCTCTGGATTTGGTCACGGTCGGCCGCCCAGTCGACCGACCTCCCCAACGGTCGGATTTATGACCGTTGGCGGTCGACCGGTCCGGTCGACCGTTAGTTGTCAGAACTTCTGACAGACTCCAACAGCTCTATTTTTCTGGACTGATTTTGTTAGGATTCACCCCAACGACTTTATTGAGCTGTGTATGATGTTTTCCTTCCCCTATAAATAGTGGGACTATTTTACAATCATAACTAACAAGATTTACAATTAAAATTCAAGTTTTCAAAAGCTTAGCATTTTAGAAAAGATTTTCATCAAAGCCAAAATTTCCATACACCTTCTTGAAGCAAACCCCTCTACTTCTCTCTAGTCATTTGCACTACACAATCCCAAGTATCATCTCTCTTATATCGGTTATAGGATTGTGCAAAGTGAGCTTTTTGATCAAGTGTGATCAACTTTATTCTTGAGCGAAGTTGTAGAGGCACCGGCCTCAAGCGAGCGGGTGTGCTCCAAGTGGTGTTGCGGCATCACGAGAGATAGGACAAGTGTGTCCTTGTATTGACGATCTAGTGGGATCAACAATAGTGAAAATCCTTCAAGTGTGAAGGCGGGGACGTAGAGCGTGGCTCGAACCTCGGAAAAATTCCTCGTGTTTGCGTTTGATCAAATTTCTCTAAACTCTATCTCTCTTTTACTTGCTCATTTGAATTGCTTACTTTCTTGCAAGTTATTTAAATTGTGTTGTTTGTTTAAATAGATTTTAAATTCCGCATTATTGTCATATCATATAGCCTTCACCTATTCACCCCCCCTCTAGGTGATTTCAACTTTCACATAAGAGCTTCAAAGGATCTTTTGCAAAAGTGAGTACCATTATCACTGATGATAGCATGAGAGATTCCGAAGCCTAAGAAAATATTCTCTTTTAAAAACTTTATGACAACTTTGTTATCAATAGTTTTACTAGGAATGACTTCTACCCACTTGGACACATAGCCCACAGCAACCAATATGTATTGGTTTCCAAATGAACTAGGAAATGAACCCATAAAGTCGATACCCCAAACATCAAAGAGTTCTATTTCTAGAATTAGGTTGAGGGGCATCATATCTCGTTTCGAGATTCTTCCTACCATCTGGCATCTAGGGCACGTCTTGTAAAGCAATCTTGCAAAATTTATAAGCATCTTTGAACAAAGTAGGCCAATAGAACCCCACTTTGTAGACCTTTTCAACAGTCTTGCGGGGACCATAGTGTCCACCGCATGCAAGTTCATGACAGAAGGATAAAATACTCTTAATTTCTTCATCGGCAATGCATCTCTTAATAATTTGATCAGAACAGTATTTAAAAAGATGCGATTCCTCCCAAAAGATATACCAGACTGGAGATAAGAACTGGTATATATTGTTATTAGACAAATGAGATGGGGTTTGGTTTGTGACTAAGTAATTCACTATATCAGCAAACCAAGATTATCTAAAGATGGCTAAGAGTTTTTCATTAGGAAAGTCATCATTTATGGGCAATTCGTTGCATGGAGAGTTTTGGATACGCGAGAGATGGTTAGCAACGACATTTTCTACGCCTTTCTTATCTCGAATCTTGAGATCGAATTCTTGAAGAAGGAGGACAACAAATGAGTCGGCCTTTGGCATCCTTCTTCATCATGAGGTACCTAAGCGCAAAATGATCGATGAAAATTGTGATTTTGGACCCTAGTAGGTAGGGACGAAATTTCTCTAAGGCAAAATTACTGCTAAGAATTTCTCTAAGTGTAATTCAGTTGAGCATCGTTGAGAGTCCTACTAGAGAAGTAAATCACATACTGCTTGTTATCAATACGCTGTCCTAGGACAGTGCCTATTGCAAAATCATAAGCATTGCACAAGATTTCGAACGGCTTAGACCAATCTGGTGCATATATGATTGGTACAGAAATAAGCTCTTTCTTAAACTTCTTCTAAGAATTTATACATTCTTCATTGAAAGTAAAGGACACATCCTTAGCTAATAGATTAGTCAAGGGTCTAACAATCTTATTAAAATCCTTGATAAATCTTCAGTAGAAACCGGCGTGTCCTAAGAAGGATCGAATATCCTTCACATATTTGGGCATGGAGAGCTTAGCAATAACCTCAATCTTGACTTTATCCACTTCAATTCCTTTCTTAGAGATTTCATGACCCAAGACAATTTCATGTCTTACCATGAAGTGGCATTTCTCCTAGTTCAGTGTCAGATTTTTCTTAGCACAACGTTGGAGGATAAGTACTAAATGGTGAAGACACTGAGTGAATGAATCTCCATAGATGGAGAAATCATCCATGAAGATTTCTAAGAATCGTTCTACCATATCAGAGAAAAGACTCAACATGCACCGCTGAAACGTTGCTGGGGCATTGCACAAGCCGAAAGGCATTCGACGATAAGCAAATGTCCCAAATAGATATGTGAACGTAGTCTTTTCTTGGTCTTCAGGAGCAATAGAAATCTGATTATACCCCAAGTAACCGTCCAAGAAACAGTAATACTCGTGGCCAGCCAATCGTTCAAGCATTTGATCAATGAAGGGAAGCAGGAAATGGTCCTTGCGAATTGCTGCATTAAGCTTCCTATAGTCAATGCAAACTCAAATTTTTATGAGATGTCTAGTTTGGACCAACTCTTTGTTCTCATTTTCCACAACAGTGAAATCGGATTTATTTAGAACCGCGTGGACATGACTAACCCATTGGCTATCAAAAATGGGATAGATTATCCCATTGTTTAAGAGTTTCACAATTTCAGCATGAATAACCTCTTGCATTATAGGGTTTAACCTATGCTGTAGGTTTCTCTTTGGTATCGCTTCTTCATTGAGATGAATATGACGTTGAACTATGGTTGGACTCGACCCCTTTATGTCGGTCATAGTCCAACCAATGGATTCCCTATGTTTTCTTAGAATTTCTTTAAGATTCTCTTCTTGCCTGTCATTTAAATGGAAGGCAATAATGACAATAAAGATCTCTTGTTTGCCTAGATAGACGTACTTGAGATGTGCAGGTAAGGCTTTAATTCTAAGAAAGGGAAATGCTCACTGGAAGGATGAGTCAAATTTATTGGCTCCATATTTGGTGAAATAGGGTTCGAGGCTCAATTCATAGCAGATTCGATAAGCTGATCAAGGTTAAAGTCGTTAGACTCTAACTCGAAGTTACAATCAGTTTCTAGTTCCAATTCTTCCCCGTGTGCACTTGTCAAGTTCTCAATGAGGTTAACTTCAAACAATTGATCCTCAACATCATGGGGTTTCTTTCCTAGGCTGAAGACATTGACTTCTCTAGTCATGTTCCCAAAGGTTAACCTCATGGACCCTTTCCCACAATTGATAATAGCGTTGGCAGTAGTAAAGAATGGGCGCCGTAGGATAACAGGTGTCTGAACCCTAAGATGGGACACAGGTTGTTCTCAAGAACAATGAAATCAACAAGGTAGATAAACTCCCCGACCTGGATAAGGACATCATTAATTTTTTTCTTGGTAACTTTCTCTCAATGGTCAGCCAGTTGGATTGTGACTCGAGTTGGACTAAGATCACCCAACTCGAGTTGTTGATAAACTGAGAAGGGAAGCAAGTTGATACATGGCACAAGTCAAGAAGTGCACGACTAATCTCGACTTGTCCTATAGTGCAGGCAATGGTGGGACAACTCAGGCCTTGTACTTGACAGAATCGAACTCGACAGTAGCTCACTAATGTTAGTGGCTAAGAAGACTTTCTTGGGTACATTAGTCTTTCTCTTCTTAGTGCACATGTCCTTAAGAAATTTTGCATAAGATGGGACTTGTTGGATGGCATCAAGAAGTGGCACATTTATCTTCACTTGATTGTAGATCTCAATTATCTTGTCCATGTGTGGATTTTGCTTATTGTTTTTCAGCCTATTAGGAAATGGTACTATAGGCTTGTAACCTGACTGGTTGACTTATCTATTTTAGATTCATCAGATTTGGAAGGATGAGGACTAGATGAAGTGGATGCATGTGTGTGGTTGTGTTGAATGGTATTTGGTGGTGTTGACACTTGATTATCAACTCTCTTTCCTGACCTCAATGTTTGTACAACATTACATTGATTCAATGATTGATCCTAAGCCAAATGAGCTTGTTGAGAATTCTTAGGATTCATTATTGGTTGACTGGGCAAGGTATCCTTTTGCCTCTTTTTTTGAGGATTGGCTAATTGGCTCACTGGAATCTATAGCCTCTGTATTATTTGCATGAGGGACTCTTGGTTCTTCATGTACCTTTCCATGTTTTTCTCAAAATCAGTCATTCTCCTTTCAAGTTGAGGATTCTCGAAAGAAGATTATGGAGCTTGGTTGGGAAAGTTTTGTTGATAATTTGAAAAATTGGGCGGATGGTTTGGAGAATTGTGATGGTAATTAGAAAAGTTAGGTTGATTATTGGAAGAATTATTGGAATAATGGAAGTGGCTTGCATGGTTTGACCGTGAGTGGCCATTGTTGTTTGGCTCTAAGAGAAATTCGGGTGATTTCTCAAGCCAAGAATGTACATTATTGCATAAGGATTATTGTTGGGCCTTGAAAAGGCCGCATTCATCAGTTTCAGAAATTATTGTTGAGTTTGAAACATAGGACACTCCTCAAACACATGATTTATGGCTTGACAATAAGTACATCCTAGAGTTGGAAATTGGTTTTGGCTGACTTGATTGACTGGACTTAGTTTCTTAGTTTCTAAAGCTTTCAGTCTTCTCGCTAGGTTTATAATTCTAGCCTCAGCAGCTATGCATGATTCAATAGAATGGAGACCTCTTTTTGAAGAGATGGAGTTTGAATTCCTAGAGTTTTCACTAGTTGATTCCCATTGGATGGTCTTTTCAGCTAGATCCTCATATAAATCCCATCCTTCATTCTCATCCTTTTTCAAGAATCCCCCTTGGTACATGGTTTCTAAGAGGGTCTTGGTAGAGTAGTCTAAACTGTCATAAAAATTTGGCATTGTCACCATTTCTCTATTCCATGATGAGGAATTAGACAAGGAGGTTTTTGAAGCGTTCAAAGTACCTCCAAAACGGTTCACTAGGTTCTTACTTGAATTGCATGATGTTCTTCCTAATGAGAGCGGTCTTATGAATTGGATAGAATTTCTTCAAGAAGATCTTGATGAAACCATCTCATGATGTGATCGAACCGGCCGCTAAGATGTAAAGCCATTTTTTTGGCTAAGTCCTTAAGAGCAAATGGGACAAATCTTAACCTAATAGCATCATCTACAAGGTATGAGATTTTCATCATTAAACATACTTTCTCAAATTCTCTTATGAAGAAATAAGTATCTTCAGACTCTAGACTATGAAACTTAGGGAGTGTGTTGATGAACTGAGACTGGAGCTCAAAGTTGTGTTCACCAACCGATGGAAGTGGGATGCAAGATGGAAATGTGATTCTAATAGGATAGAACCTATCCTGCAAAGATGTTGATTGAGCCATAACCGGATCTGGTCTTGATTCAAGCTCGGGTGGTGATGTGTTTCTAGTTAACCTAGATGAATTTGGGTCTCTTGACCACTCTTGCATACACAAACACTACCACAAATAAGTTCACCAATAGTCAACAAGAAAAAACAACCAAGCCTAGTCTAAAGTAACCTTGACCTAGACAACTCCTAACTGGTTGATTGTCCACAGGAGGTATAATACAGACTTTGACTACAAGCTAATCAACCAGGTCAGGAAAAGATTGGTGGGAGGTATCTGCGTAAAAGCGACAGGCCTAATTAAGCCAAACTACCAGCCTTCGGGGTTTCACCCCTCAATCCTTGTCCTTAAACACTGATTTGGCAGGAGTTAAATTCTAACACCTTCCCCCTTAGGATAATCTCCTAATGAGTTCGAGATGTCCCTAAGGCCAAAGTCTATTAGATTTTTAATTAGGCTTAGGTTGTGCGTGCTTGGAGATGGTTTGTGGGCTAAGGAAGGGTAATGACTTTCCTACCTTATCTTGTTTTAGGTTTTGCCTTTAAGATTGATTGTGCAGAGTGTGCAAGATATAGAAAAGTAATATTCAGCAAGCAAATAATCACCCAAGAATGTTTCTTGAACTATATGTTATGCATATGTACCTTGTTTCCAGCTATTTTCAATAGTAATTATAAAAGAAACGTAATTAGATAAATGCTTAGAATGCAAGTCTAAACATTTTAAACAATTAGCAATCAATCAGATTACTGTTAGATTAAAAATAGGGTATGTGAATATCAGATAAAGCAGAAATAACACACAAAAAATTATACTTTTGCAAAGTAATATGTCCTGCAAAGAAGAGTTTTTAGTAGTCCAGAAATTTTTCAAGCTTTTGCGCTGCGATTTCTTGAGATTCTGTTTCCTACTTTTTAAAGTAGGGGCACAGAATAGCAAGTTTTCTCTTGTAATACTTGAGCGCTAGATCTGAATTCTTGATGGCCCTGAAACAAGACACCAAACTTGTTAGAAAATAATTACACCATTCCCTCCCTGGCAATGACGCCAAAAATTTGATTGAAATTGAAAGCAGTGAGAATTACCGTCTAGCTTTTGGGCTAACAGGTCGTGTCCACGAGGAGGAATTAGATGAAAGCTTTTCGATGAATTGTTTAAAGAACAAAGATTGGTGACGGTGTTTTTTATGTTGAAAAAGAGAATGGAGAGTAAGAAAGTAATAAAAAGAAAAATTGAAAACTTAGAGAAGGTGTTGGAAAAGATGATCTTTAAAAAAGGCTTAAAAATGGATTTGTTGTTTTAATATATGAAAAAATATCTGGGCTCACTATCTTACTTCCCAACGATATGTTCATCTCTTGAAATTTTCAGTGCCTCAACTTGATCATAGACAAACACTTAAGCTTGAGTTTCGAAAATATTAAGCAAAGCAAATAAGATTGTTTGGGAAAAAATTAACTCTTTTTCTTAAGAAATCATCTTGAACTGAATGCTAAATCATCAAGTAATCTTTTAAGTATGAAGTAAAAACAAGTTCAAGTGATGTTTTAGAAAATAGAAGTTTAGAAGTCCAAACCCATCCTCATGTACCTTCAAGAACACTTCTAACAAAGCAAGGCTTAGATTAAGGCATACATATGATTCCGTTGGGTTCTTTACATCAAAACGATTCAAAACAAGAGGGATCGAAGAGAGAGATGATAGTGAGCCCAGAAAAATGAATTTAGCTACTCATGGTTAAAGTAAAACAAGACATGTAAGAGAAGCCTTGAACCTTTATTGATGTCACTTCAACTTCAGTTTACAATCACTCTTTTCCTCTCTCTCTCTCTCTTGTATCTAGACTGAACTATGAATTAAAAAATAGAGATACAACTTCTCAATACTATCTAACAAAGGACCTTAAATCCTAAAAATAAAGAGAAAAACTTAAACTAATTTTCAGTTTTTTTCATTGAGAAACATGTCGTTTATAGGCAAAAACCTAGAGGGGAGGGGTGTGAGGAGATAAGGGGAGCAAATGCTCCCCTTGTCTCCACTACTGGGCCACGGATCCGTGGCTTTTGCCGCGGATCTGGGGCAAGGATGTGGCCAAGTGGCCACACTAAGTGGAGATCACGATATCGTGTGGTGTTGCCCCCTTTTGTCTGGCTGGATTTGCTGTTTGTTTCTGATTCTGATCTGATCTTCGATGATTCTCAAGCTAACCAATTTGGATTCTTATAAAACTAAATTAACCGATTTTATTTACTATAATCCTCCGTGATATGTGTTGATCTTCAGCTGAAATTATCCTTATCCTCTTGAATATTTATCTCCTCTTTAATTAAGATTTAAATCAGAATTAAAGTGGGCTTTTGGGATCATTTCTTTTCTATCTCCATTAACAATGGGCCTGCACGTTATTAAATAAAAATGAGACTTATTATTAGGATTTATTAGATAATAAACATGGTTATGTGATAATATATATGCAATATCTGTGACTGATCAGAAGAAAATGATTAATTTTGAGAAGAACATGAGAAGGTACATGAAGAACCAAGAGTCTCTCATTCAAACATTACAGAACAACCATACACAAGCCATAATGAGGCTAGAGGTTCAAATGAGCCAACTAGCTATTTCACAGAATGAGAAGCTAAAAGGTACCTGCCCAGTTAACCATTAACGAATCCTAAGAATTCCTACCAAGCACATTTGGCTGAGGATCAACCGTTGAATCAATGTAATATTGTTCATATATTGAGATCGGGAAAGAAAGTTGATAAGTAAGTGTCAATGCCATCCAATCCCATTCAGCATAACCACACACAATTATCCACCTTATTTAGTCCCTATTCTTTCAAATATGACGAATCTGAAAAAGATAAGTCAACCAGTCAGGTGCACAAGCTATAGTACCATTTCCTAGTAGGCTGAAGAACAACAAGCAAAATGTACACATGGACAAGATAATTGAGATTTTCAATCAAGTTAAGATAACGCGCCTCTTCTTGATGCAATTCAACAAGTTCTGTCATATGCCAAATTTCTTAAAGACATATGCACCAAGAAGAGAAAGACTAATATATTCAAAAAGGTCTTCTTAGGCACTAATATTAGTGAGCTATTGTCGGGTCTGATCCTATCAAGTACAAGGTTCCCGGTTGTCCTACCATTGCTTGCACAATAGGACAAGCCGAAATTAGTCGTGCACTACTTGACTTGGGATCAAGTACTAACTTACTCCCCTTCTCAGTTTATCAACAACTCGAGTTGAGTGAACTTAGTCCAACCCGAGTCACCATCCAACTAGCTGACCGACAAGTGAAAGTTCTCAAAGGAGAAATTAATGACGTCCTTTTCCTGGTCGGGTAGTTTATCTACCTCGTTGATTTCATAGTTCTTGAGACACAACCTATATCCAATCTTAGGTCTCAAACCCCCATTATCTTAGGACGTCCGTTCCTTACAACTGCAAATGCGATCATCAACTGTAGGAACGGATCCATAAGGTTGACCTTTGGAGACATAATTAAAGAGGTCAATGTCTTCAATCTAAAAAAATAACCTCATAAGATAAGAGACCAAACGTTTGAGGTAAAATTCATTGAGAATAATTGTAAAGAAGAAAGAGAAGATATTGAGAATGAGTCTCTATTTCTTGACGAAATATTTAAGGATGAGTGTGATTATATTATTAAGAAGACATATGTTGGAGATCTTAATTTTAGAGTCCCCTTTAAAAAGAAAAATTTGATTTGAGTGTCTTCACTTTCGATGAGCCAATCAATGATATATCGCATGAGAATATAAATCAATAACTTCTGATTGACCTAACCTTTAAAAACCTCTTTGAAGAAGAACTCATGTGTTTAGATGAACCGATTAGAGATATTTTGGTTAATTACACAGCTCCAAGGGAAAGTGTTGATCTAAATTTTTAGGAAATGTATGAAACTGAGCTAGAATTCTTAGGCATTCATAGTGAGGAAGTTCCAACTAAGAGGTGTGATGGTGATCAATTTTTGAATAATAGATGTAAACATATGAGGAAAAAAAGCTTAAGGAAGGTGAGACTGGGGAGGAAGAGAGCTAAAATGACAAAAAGATTGGTCTCTCCACTGTGCCCTATAAAGAGAACCCATTGGAATGATGGGAAGCGAGTTAGAGGGATGAGAGCTAAAAAGAGCTAGTGTGGGAGAAACAGATGTTGTACATATTTTTGTATATTATATTATTTTTATTATTCACCTCTTTTTAACTTTGTTTCATGCATTCATGCATTAAGCCATACATTGAGGACAATGCATAAGAAAAGTGTGGAGGAGGGCTCTAACATGACTAATATATCTAAATAAAGAAAAAATCTAAAAAAAAGAAAAAACTTTTTGAAAAAAGAATAATATTTTGACTTATTTTTTGTAAGAAATTAAGTCAATTTTAAGGAATAGAAAAATCATAATTAGGATTTCTTTTACTTCGTCAAAATAAGATTACTTGTTCGATTTCTAAGGTTAGGAAGAAAAATTGAAAAAGTAATTTAATATTGATCTTTACCTTGATGAAATATGTACACTTTATACACTTACACACTTAGTGTTCAAAAATAAAGATTCTTATGCCTTATATATATATATGTGTGTGTGTGTGTGTGTGTATGTATATATATGAAAAATAAACAAATCTAATTATTGATTAGCTAGGTGTTTTGGCCTAAGCAAACCTTGATATTTATGCAAAAGATGATTAGACAAGTTTGAAAAAAAAATATGTAATATATCAAAAAAATCCTCCAATTAAGTTGGACATTTGTGCCTTACAAAGCATAAGTATTCAGGCCTAAAAGTGGTACATCTTATAAATAAAATCCTTAGTTTTGTGGCCTTGTTTGCTCGAGTCCTTAAATCCTTGGGCTGTTTTCTCACCCGGTGCCCTAAGATCGTCTGGTTTAGGTCTCACCGTCTAAAGGCTCGTTACATGGGCAGATTATAAAGCCATATAGAACTAAGGAACAATCACCACCAAAAATAACAAATAAATAAGACATAAGAGTTAGAGTTAAAGAACCCTTAGTAAAATTTTCACGGTCACGAAGGTGCATATGACTTAAGATAAAGTATTGACTAGATGAGAAATACAATTTGATTCATTTGATTGATAACAGGTTTTTGAACAATGACTAAGTCTAGGAATGAAAAGTTTGATTTTCGTATAACTTATAGATTACTTGAACTCTTAAAATAATACTTCAAATACTTTCTATCTTTTCAAAATACTTTTCGAAAATACTAACACTCTTCTCTTTCTTTATGGATTTTGTAGGTGTAATCCATTGAAAACCCTCATGAGATAAAACTCATCCTCTAGGGGTAACCTAAAGTTTAACGGTTTGTTGTTCATGCTCAGTGCAATCGAGTGACCTGCGAAAGTGGTCCAATAATTTCTTAGGATTAGTTTTGATGTTTTACTTGAGGGCGAGCAAAAATAAGTGTGGGGGTGTGATTAGTCACCTATATTTCATATATATAATATCACATTCTCATATTTATTGTCTAATAAATCATGTATTTAATCTTATTTTTGTTTAATAAAATGCAGGCCTTTATCAAAGAAGAAAGAAGAGAACAAAGCCCCAAAGTCCACTGAAATTCAGAATCAAGGATTAGGGCAATCTTCAGCTGAAAATCAGAAGATATCAGGGAAGATAGTAGCAAATAAAATAGGTTAAACTCAGATTTTTATAGATCTAGTTGGTTAACTGAAGATCAACAGAAGAATCGTCATCAGAAGATCAAACGAGAAATCCCATTAGATAAAAGGGGAAATACAAAATCCTTATCCATCTCCCTTGTAGTTCGCCACATCCAGGCCGTGGATCTGTAGCCAAAGTCAAGGATCCGCTGCTCTTCTGTTGAGATAGGGACAGTGTTTGCTCCCTATTTGTTCATGCTCTATCCCCCTTTTGTTTTTCCCTATAAATATCAGAAAATTTGCAGTGAGTGAACCGAAGACTAGTTTAATTTTCTAGCTTTATTTTTAGTATTTAGGATCATTATTAGATAGTTTATGAGAAGTTGAATCTCATTTTTGTTTTGTAGTTCAGCCCAGAAATAAGTGAGAGAGAAAAAAAGTGTGTAATTGACAATTGAAGTGACAATCAAAGGAAATTCATCATGCTTATCTCTGCTCAAACTTTACTGGTTTGTCTTTATTTTCAATTCATTTCATTGTCTGTTTATCCAATATTATGAGTAGCTAAATCGTCTTGGCTTACTATTCTCTCTCTTCTATGTTGTTTTTCTTCTTGATAAATCTCTGTTAAATAGAACCCAATGAATCATATGTATACCTAAATTAAGCCTTACATATTGGCAAGTGTTCTTGAAGGCACATGAGAATAGAAAATGATTTGAACTAAATATTGAAATAGATCTTAAAAAGAACTTGTTTTTATTCCATGCTTACTTTATTACTTTGATGGTTTAATATTCAAACTTAAAGAACGATTTCAGAACTTTAGTTGAATTTCTAAAAAAACTATCTTATGTATTTTGCTTGACCTCTTTTTACATGACTTCAATCTTTGTCCTTGATCTCATTGAGGCAATTCAAACTTTCAAAAGAACTATACATGATTGAACAATAGAATAGTAAGTCTGAATTTTTCTCTAGTAAAATAAACGAACACCATCACTCTTAAAGTCTTTTAAAAATTACTTTCTCCAAAACCTTTTCCAAGTTTTAAGCTTTCTTTAAATCACTTCTTTACTGCCCCATTTTCTTTTCAACTAAAAAACACCAACACCAATCTTTATTTTTAAAACAATACATCGAAACGCTTTCATCGCATTCCTCCTCGTGGACATGACCCGTTAGCTCTAGGTTACACGGTAATTCTCACTACTTTTCTTGCAATCAACTTACAAAAATTTCATCCTCGAAATTTTGATAAGGGGAAGGCGAACACAGAAAAGATAGGGACGAGGATTATACTAATTAAGATATGAATAACTGAGGGTAACGTTCACAATTTGACTGAATAATAACTCTGGACCTAGACGTCTTCTACAATTTCTGCAGTATAAAAATTAGGACGGTGCCATATTGATACTGACCTAACAATTCTTAATAATTTTGCCATAACTTCAATAGACTGACCCGCTCTGAATTATATGAAATGAGCTTAGTGAGATAATTAATGATATTTCTTTTGGACTGGGAGGCAAAGCTGATAAAACATATAACAACCATAGTGATGAAATTCATCGAAATAATATCAAATCCCATATTAGAAAACCCCACTAACCAAATTTTCACCACCTGAATTCTGCTAGAATCAACAGTCTTCTTTCAAAAAGGTGTTACCCAAAAATATGATACTTATTGTTTAGAACTCATACTTACTCTGCTGTGCTTGAAACTATTCCTGACAAAAAGTTTGTAATAAGATTATAGATGTGCTGCACATTCTCTGCTACTCTGGAAGTAGACTAAAACATTGTAGTTAAAGAAAATCGGATCTGATCATAAATAAAAAAATCTGATATTAATGAGTTTCTGAATACTGAGCGTTGATTACTTTGAAAGGTATAACCAAGAATTTAGAATAACCATAATGAGCCTCGAATATTTTCTTCTAAATGATAACCTGACTGTAGGTCAACTCTGAGAATACCTGAGCTCTGTGAAGTTGATCGAAGAGATTGTGATCATTACTGAAATAATATAAATAGAAAATATCGCAGCTCTGTCTGGCAAAAGTCCTGAATCTGAAAATTTGCTTCATACTGACATTCCTTGCATAATGGCACAATCTATCTAATCATATTAGTGATGATCACGCCACTTTCTGTACTCATCCCCGTGATGTGCCCATATATATAAGAATAGTTTACGAATCCGAATAACTATCCAATATAAGACAATATGATGCACTAGAATCAAAGAATGGCAGAATAAGGTGAGAGTGAACCACATCGGTCCTGCCACTACATTACCAGTCTACACATATCTTAAGTTGGTATAAAGGTTACGGGAACTGGAAAGCAAAAAATGGAAGGGATTCAGGTATCAAAAGGAAGACCATTAAGAAGAAATATATAACTCTGTACTTATAGTTGTGTCATATAGTCAAGACTCATGCATTCCAATTGTAAATTTCTTTACCATTAATTTGCGGACTGGTTGTACTAAGGATGTGAGAGTCTAAGCTCTGGTACCATTCTGTAACGCCCCGATCCCGCGGGTATGGAAACTTTACTGTGACGTGTATATGCAGGGTGAAAATATCCTCACATATATACGCTAAGCATCAATATAGGAAAGAATCAGAGTACGAAAATATGTGGTGAATTATACATTCCAACATAAGATACAATTACAAAGTTATCACAGGATGTGTGATCGGGGCAAAACCATGCACAAAAAGTGTATGTTTTTGAAATCAAGATTTAAAGTGTGTGCGCTTTGGCTTCCTCGATACTTCTATAGCATAGAGGCTAAAACAAGTCGAATCCACAAGGAGGGGAGGCAATAGAAGCTTACACGGTTGATTCACATGTATGTTAACAGTTCTTCAAAGTTTTAAAGAATAAAAAAGAAAAGAAATAAAAGAATGAAAAGAGAATACGGTGAAAACAAGGAAGTCGGAAGAATGGTTTTGTGTGGTTTTGTTTTATATCTAAAATAAAGTGAAAAAGAAAGAAAACTAACGGCTACTAACTACTAATGACTCCACCAACACGCTAACCTCTTAGTGATAGTTGCCTCACATGTATCATTGGCCATCACTAGTCCTTGGTTCAAGAGCGATTCAAAGCATGACCCATATGTAACTCATCACAACCCGACTCTACAAAACAAGTTCAAGCTACACTTAAACAATCAAAACTAAAAGTAAGCATGGAGTAAAGTAATGTTAGCTTGTTAGTGGTTAGGAAGTTAGAGTTAGATCCATCATCATGAGCCATCAATGGCTCAAACTGAGGCTATCAGATTCATGTGGATAATCAAATTAGAAGTTAGACTAGTTGGTGGTTAGTAGTTAGTTGCCATGAGATAAAAGTTAGCTGTTGGTCCTGAGATGATGCCAAATGTGGATCTAAAATATAATATCAACACTGACACAAGAATATTAGTGTTAAAGAAATAAACATACGTGCAATAAGGAAAATAAATCACAGAAAAGTTAAGCAAACACAAACACGAGTGATTTATACTTGTTCGGTCCTCGTGACCTACATCCAGTCCCCAAGCCACCCGCTTGAGATTTTCCTTTAACCTTTGACTTTGTACACCTAAAATCAACACCTTGTATCCACTTGACAAATCTCCTTTGCCAAATGTATACAACTCTTCTTACAACCAGAACCAAAACACCTTGTATAACTTCTCTTCTACACCAAGAGAACGCTCTTGTACAATGATTCCTTTGAGTGATTACAAACTTTCCTATAAGTCTTGATTCAGTATGTGATCATGGACAAGGGCTATTATAGGTGGACTTTCAGAGATCTTCACAAAAGAGTAGGAATTGTGAAGAACTGGAAAGTGAAAAAATAGTTTTCAGAAAACCAAAACTTTGGCAGAGTTTTGGTCAGAAAACTTTCTATTTTAATTGGTATTTTAAACCTAAGATAACAACCCTATATATAGCTGAACTCTATGGTTAGTTAGGGTAGTTTTTAGGACCATTTTGAATGTTTAAACGTAGGATAACGTTGAAGGACATACCAGAAAATAGAACTGTCCAACAGTCAGAAACTGCCATTAGTCGACTTGAGATATGAGTTAGTCGACTAGGGTAGGCAAATTTCTCAAGGTTAGTCGCTAGTATTGGGACCAAGTCAACTAGGTCAAGTTGAAATCAAAAGACAAGTTTCTAGAACTGAAACTAGTCGACTAGAGGGAACTATAAGTCGACTATACAAGTCTAATAGTCGACTATGCATACTGTTAAGTCGACTAATAGTGACAAACAGAGAGTTGGAATTTTTCAGGACAAAAAGCTAGTCGACTATGGAAATATATAAGTTGACTATACCAAGTATAAGTCGACTACAAAATGCTATAAGTCGACTAAAAGACTATGATTGTGTGTGTGTGTGTTTCAAGGCTTTTAACATGCTATCAATAATTACAATACACATCATTATCATCTCTTTGGAAAGTCTTGATCATGTAGAACTCTTGAATAGGCTTGAGACAGAGCTCCATATGATATGGCTTCACAAATGTATCATCAAAAGTAAGTTCCAACATTCTCCCCCTTTTTGATGATGACACTTTGTGTGCACAAATGCTCCCTCTGCAGAAAATAAGTTTATGTTCTCCCCCTGTAGAAAAGAGGTTATAACAGATATACAAAATATATGTGTTCTCCCCCTGCAACAAATATATCATAACATGTATATATATGATACATATTTGAAGTATTGTTCTTATCAAACTTCTTATATGGTACCTGAAAGATAACATTAGATGGTACCAATCATAAGAGTAAAGCATTAACCTTTAGGAGACCAAACCCAATTTAAATTTGATTTTCATCTGTTAGTATACACATAATTGCATGAATTACATATATC